>QEOT01123780.1:0-88498 GCA_003123785.1 Pterocarya stenoptera
GGGGTTGAGATTTTTTCCCTGGGCTCTGCCCTCATCCATGCGGGTGAGGATACCCCGTCTGTTGACAGGGGTGCGAGGGTGGACCTCCAATCGTCCGCCCCCCACCCCTCCAATCTCCACAGCAATTCAAGGCACAATCAAGCAATTCACAAAACCACATGCACAATCAAATCCTCCACAGTACACAATTTACAATCTCATCCTCCTTTAATCTCATCCTCCTTTAATCTCATCATTCAATCTCCATCCACAAATAATAATAAAAATTTGGGGGCAATTCGCAAAGATATTCGGGAGTGAGCCCTACTTACATTGGCAAGGCGAACTTACAGGAGACGGTGATGGCAATCTACGACGGCGACTCTAGATGACGGTGGTGACTAGTGAGGCAAACAGCGAACTGGAGAGAACTGAGAATTGCAGAGAGAGAGGAGGAGGAATCGCGAGGAAGAAAACAAGCAGGGGCTGCGGGGTCTTCGAATGGGTATTAACCCATAATCAAAACGCCGTCATTTTGATTATGGGCAGGGGTATTAAAAAATATCCACATCGTTTTGTGCTTGGGTATTTTTTTGTATATAATCTATATAATTAATATATATATATTATTAACAAGTGGGGCGGGGTGGGTTTCCACCCCATCCCACCCTCGCCTCCGCTTGAAGCCTCAGATGCGAGTAGGGTCCCCCCGCACCCTGCATCGGAGGATGAGGAAATTTGCCCCACCTCACGAGGGCGGGGCAAAGGGGGGACGGGGCAGCTGGGGCCTGGCGGGCCACTCCTATCATACATCTCTAGAAAATATTTCCAATCGGACTTGGGACATATGGAAAGAGTTCCTCTTTAGAATCGATCAGAGCAAGACACGTAGGGTACTTCATAAAAAGTAAAATAGAACATTTTTGATCTGATTACACTCATGAATGCCCATCACTTGTGCACCTCAATGCCTCTAACGAAAGTAGACCTCGTGCACTTCACTTTTCCTCCATTGCCGTGAAACACTAGACCTATCGCCGCCAATAAGCTCAGTCGTCAGCTCCAAGCTCCGTCACCCCCCACTGAAGACTTGATTTGCGTAATCAATGACGACAATTAAAAAAGAAAAAAAAAATATAGCAATTTATATATATGTAAATATATATACTGTAAAGGAAAAGTGGGTTTCGTCATTTAATTTTCTTCTTCTCTCTCAAAAGACTTTGGTTTCGCAGGACGTATGCATTCTTCTCCCACTCGCTAGACTGCATGGACCACGTTGATATTTCTTTGGTTTTAATGCACCACATTCCTGTGATATCCTGGGTTTGGGATGGGTGCTTGGGGTTGTGAGATCAGTTCGTCACTTGTTTTGGTCAGGGTGGAAGACGAAGGGGGCACCGAAAATGGAAACTTGTTTTCTCTGGATTTGTCTTTGGGTTTGGTCAATATGGAAGACGATGAGGGCACGGGACTTACATAAGCTTTTTGTAGAGTTTTTGATCTTCTATAGAATGGGTACATTATATATAAATGGAAGGACTTACGTGAAGGACTATTATTAGAGGGCTATTATTTGGGATTGGACAACCCGACCGGCTTAAAGGTATTCTCATATGGAAAACATTACCATGAAATTATGAAGATGAGCGATGCAACTATTTTAAGGCTAGCAGTGTTAAAATTTCATACTAAAAAGTACACATGCACCAAATTGAAAAGATGCAAGTACTGTTCATGGGCTGGCAAAAGATGCTTTTCATCTTCATAAAGATAAGTTAGTTGTCAAGGAAATCTGATTGTATTCTTTCAATTGTTTTTGTTGTACCTCACTAATATATATTGTGTCTACATAGGCGGAAAAGTTCAGGTAATTAACTCATTACCATTAACACTTAATTTCAATGAAGTTAATTAATCACCTATTGATTATAAGAGAGTGGAAAAAGTGAATGTACAAAATAAAAGCTCTCATATCTCTTTAAAATTTTCTAGAGCAACCATCTTGATCAATTTTTGATCTTGATGAAGTGGGAAACTATTTTAGAAAATGTTAGTAGCCTCTTAAACGAAAGTGGTGCAATCACAATAAAATGACGTTGGGAGTTAGACTAGCAAACATCCAAATTTGTGAGAATTTGGCTTCACTTAAAGTAATTCAAATTAACCTTATTTAATAATTTTAAAAAATAATATAATTTCCCTGTTGAGCAATAAAACTATCTTTTTCTAAAAAAAATAAAAGAATCCCAGCTGCTAAAAGATTGCATTTTCTACATTGTGGCTATCTTTTATGCATGTTTTGGCTTGGAAGTAATCGCCCGAACTTGTTGCCTCTTGAAACGTGTTTAATCCGGTTTTGATTTTAAAAATGCTTGATTTACATACAAAAAAGTGTATACGCTGACATGGTTTAACGTAATCCATAATATTATAAAGTTTTGATTTTGACTTTTGTTCATCCCGAGAGACTCTGATAGAGGAAACGAGAATCGAACCGGATGTATACCCTTCCTTTTTCTTCTTCGTCTTCACTTATGCTTTGTTTTTATCGTTTTAAACGAGAATCAAACCGGATGTATACCTTCCTTTTTATCTTTTGAGTGCTCCAATTGCATCATTTCTTGAGCAGCAAGTTGGATGTACGGACGGGAGAATATTTCGTCTAAATTTTTTTCACTTGCGGTTCCAAATTTAGCCCGAATGTGTAAACTACTAAACATTCTAATAGGACTTGAATTTCTAATAGACTTCACGCTTTGAAATGGTATTGGTATTGTAATTATTATAATTTTTTTAACTCATTTTATCTCATCTCATTTCATTATATTTTTTAAAAAAAATTTCATGCAAAATAAAATAAACAATTCAATTTTTTCAAATTTAAAAATAAAAATAATATTAAAAAAATATATTGTAATAATATTTTATTCAATTTCTAACTTTAATCTCAATTCATATTTCCGTAATTGCTCAGGAAAGAGCAATGTGACATTGCTCATGTTCTCCCACGCTCATCATTCACGATCTCTATCTTATCATTAGAGTTTCATGTATCAAATCTCTCTCTCTTTTTTGTTTTTTTTTAACAACTATGTATTATATTAATTGTTTTAAGTAATATATATCATTTTAATTTCTGTATGGGTAACCTGTTCAAAGTATTTTTTCTATGCTCGATAGAATTTTTAGATCAAAGCACATGGTGAAAGCGATGTTATCTCTACGGCAAATATTGGATCGAGTTCTATTGTTTTATTGGTTTTTTCAATATTATTGTTCGTATGAATTCATCCTCATTGATGGTGAAGTGTGTCATATAGTAAAAGTTAGGAAAGCACTCACATTCTACAACTTAAATGTTGGGACTAGAGAGACACATGTTTGAGAGAAATAATTATATTTTTCTTTATGTTCTTTCTAAAGGAACGAGGAAAAAAAATAAGAAGAAGCTTTCTTAACAACCCGTTCCTTTAGGATTAAATAATGCCATTGTTTTTAGAGATCTAAGGGACCGGTGTACTGCTAACCTTAACCATAAAAATTTCTCTCTTAAGGAAACGCCGATAGAAAAGATCTCATAAAATAAATAAAGTTATTCTTTATTAAAAGACTTCAAATCTAAAAAAGAGTACGTGGAAGCACTTATTAAAATTAATCAAATTTTATATGCTTAACAAAATAACTTATTAAGCTATAAATCATAAAACCGAACATGTCATTAATTACCCTTGTCTCTATAGGCCAAGTCCCATCTTGTTGCTTCATCCTTGGGATTTTCACTTGGGATGTTTAAAATAAAATAAAATAAAAATACAAAAATAAATCGAATACTTAATAAATAATACATCATATAGTAAATGGGTGCGTAAAAGGAAAAATATGCTTAACTCGTTCAATAAATCTATAATGGAAGCATTTGTTTATTTTATGGGTCAAGCTTTCAATAAATTCTAACGAGAGTAGTGGGAGATGTTATGTCAGTGGTAGTACAGTCGGGTTGTTGTGGTCGGTGTGTGAGCTGGGTGCTTGTCCAGTTAAGGCTTGAGATGCTGATGCTTGCGATGGGCGTGACGTCTGGAGTCTCACCAGTACTTGGGGTCCTATAGTTGTTATTGTATTTAGGTGTAGTTTTATTTTTTTAGTTAGTAATAAAATAGAAATAGGCTATTGGATTTGATGTCCATAGTAGTGTCCCGTACTCATCCTTTCTGGGAGGACTGAAGGGACCTTTTAGTTCTGTTTTTATAGAGCGCTTTTTCTGTTTAGGAGATAGTTTGTTTAGAAGTTAAGATAATGTCCGTCACAAAGTAATTTGTGTGGGGAAGTCTTAGAACTTATGCGTAGTTGACTTATAGTCTAAATTTTCTATGTATTGATAAGTCATATTTGTAACTTCGATTCATTAATGAAACGAGTCTGTTTCCATCCAAAATATATATATATATATATGTTCAACTCATCCAATACTCATTTTGGGGCATTTAAAAATAATTATTGGGCCTAAGGCTGACTAAATTGGTCCACTTGGTCCATAAATATTAAATGGGTTTAAGCTCAATTATTTAACCCAATACAAATTATTAGGTTGGATTTGGATACACAGTTCAAATGAGATGAGATGAGATGAGATGCTTTGAATAGTAGTTGAATAAAATATTGTTAGAATATATTTTTTAGTATTATTTTTATTTTGAGATTTGAAAAAATTGAATTGTTTATTATATTTTTATATGAAAATTTTAAAAAATTGTAATGATTGAGATGAGATGAGATATGAATATTGTATAAGCAAACAGAGAATCCACCATAATAAATTATGGGCTTGTGACCTTTCCAAAATTACCCGACAAACCCCACTTGGGCTTCTATAAATATTGGCCCAATGGTACCATCCAAAGTCATCCACTAAACCTTCCTCAAAATATACTTTTGGCCACGAACATAATTAAAATCTCCAGACAACCTTAGAAATAAATAGCTTATCCAAAGTATACCATTAAACCTAATTTAGACCCAATAAAATTATCCATATTCCATCCCTAATAACAATGAGCAATGCTAGATACAAGCCTCAAATGGACAAGCCCCATACAAGCCCTTTGTAAAAACATGGGTCCCACTAATAAAAAATAGTTTTTTTTACAATCTTTTTAAGTGGGATTCACTTTTTTACAAAGACTTGTATGTGGCTTGTCTAATTGGGGCTTGTACAAATCATTTCTCAATAACAATTGATCGGGGTGTTACAAAAGCCAAGCCCTTATCTCTATAAAACATTATATACCTACAATTATATCACAACATTCAAAAAGCAACACAACTTGCTGGTAGTGAATACAAACACAATATAGATGTGTTATCAAATATTCTTTTATTTGCCCTCATATCACTCAATCTTAGTCTAATCGCTTTCCTAACAAGTTTCAAGATTAATGTTGTAAAAACCAAAATGCTTTATTTTGTTATGTTCAGCTTTAGTTGTAACATGATGTACCAAACATAGGACATTATTCGGAAAATACTTTTTGATATGCCGTTTTCTAGTTCATGTGACAATTAGCGTTGCAGTGTATCTTGAAGGTGAGTTTATTATTTGCATCTTTTTGAAGAAAACATGTGTAGGAGATCATATTTAACAATATAAGTGACTCCTTATATGTAATAACACGAGTGTAACGAGACTTGAACCCAAGAATGGAGCGAGGTAAATAGTTCTTTTAATATTAATTTGTTTCGTAGTTCTCCAATTAATTGTTCTTCATTTCACATTTTCAAACTTGAGAAATTCTATTCGCAATCCCTAATTGGAGATTACATGTGTAAGCCATTCATTAAATGGAAAAAAATATCATTTTGAGATGGATATTATTGTAATTTTTAAAAAATTTAAAGACAAAATTAATTAGGCTTACAATGCAATCCCCAAATAGGGACTGTATGTAGCATTACTCTTCAAATTTATGTTGCCATTGTGCAAGAATGCACACTCTTAGGCCCCGTTTGGATACAAAAATGGTTTCATCTTATCTTATTTTATTCTTACAAATTTCTGAAATTTTTATGCAAAATATAATAAACAATTCAAAATTTTTAAATCCCAAAACAATAATAATATTAAAAAATAATATTCTAACAATATTTTATTTAACTTTAATCTAAAACCATTCTTCTTATCTTACTATTCAAATAGGACCGTAGTCACTATTAGATTGATTTTTAGATCACAAGTACTATATGAAATCTTTGATTTTTTCCTCTTTCTCTATCCCTATCCCGCAGGTACAACGTTTGAATCAATAGAGAACCTTTTCTTCTGTATTTGTATGAGTAGATATTATTACATTCCAATTCCTTCCCGATACCTCACAAGGAAAATCTCGAATTGGATCCCAAATTGACAGGTTGGTGTGAGCTTATCCATGCAGTTTGGCACTCTTTGAATAGGAATTCATTTTATGAAAGATCCTGACTTTTGTGCTTTAACTGTCACTCAAGGTGGCAGTCGAGGTCGGTGGAATTTGGTAGCCACTTGTCAGAATCTATTTGTCAACAACTACCATTAGTTTTTTGAAAACAAAAGAAATTTTTGAAGTTTGATTGTGTGGGTGAGTGTATTTTAGTTATCATAAAAAAGTTAGTACGATAGCTTTTGGTTGGAAGGTGTAAAAACTCATTTGACATCACATCCTGATTTTAGATTTTTCCTGCTTTTATAGGAAAACATAATCTATTGAATCAAAGAACCAAATTGCCTGAGAAACAAACATTGGGACATTATCCCATCACAAATCAATATTTTCCATGTTCTAAGCATATCTTGCCAATCTATGTGTTGCCTCATTGCCCATTCAGTGAACATATAGCACTTAGCATTCATTGAAATCTTTCATAAGTCTCTATATTTCTCTCAATAAAATTTCAAGAGCTGAGAAAGAATCTTCAAAGAGTTGAAGCTCATTAATCAGCATTAAGCAATCACTTCCCCAAGTGAAGGTCTCTTTTCCTGTCCTTGTACAGGTTTGTTCATTATTCTTAGAAGGTGATTTCATTATGGAGGAAGACTTGGAGAAGCTTTATGCAGAGTTGTCCGTTACGGAACAAGAACGGGAAGAGATTTATGTAGAGACGAGTTTGTTGGAAGATGCAATAACAAGAGGAGGACACTGTTTGATTATTAAACTTCTCACGATCAAACATTATACTAGAGAGGCATTCAAACAAACCATCAAGAAGATATGGAGACCTGTGAAGACTATTAGGTTTCGAGATCTAGGGTCGGTGCTCTTATTAGCTGAATTTAAGGATGTTAGAGACAAAGAGAGGGTGCAGCGAGAGGGCCAATGGACATTTCATAAAAATTTTGTGCTGCTTAAGGAATTTAATGGTACTCAACAGGTTCATCAAATTCAATTTATTGAAGCTCTGTTCTGGGTTCGTATTCACGATTTGCCACTAATGGTCCGAAATGAGTATATTGGCAACCTCATTGGTAATTCTTTGGCCAAAGTTATGGAAGTAGATCTGGAGAAAGGGGAATTGGCATGGGTGAGTTTATGCAAGTTAGAATCTGCTTAGATATTTCGAAACCTCTCTTGCTACAGAAAAAAAATGGAACCAGCAACCTTTGTTGGGTTCGATTTAAATATGAGTGATTGCCGAACTTTTGCTATTGTTGCGAAAAAATGGGTCACAACCATCGGGAATGTGAGAAGTGGAAGGCATCAATGGAATCATATGACATAAAAAGATTTTCAAATGGGCAATGGCTATGAGCTGGAAACTCTGGTAGTCGGGGATGGGAGAAACGACAACAGAAAGGGATCATGGATTAGACAATAGGTCCAATGACTACTCCAATGAACAGGAAATGGAATGATAGAGTCTTGGCGAAAACTATGGAGCTTTCAAATTTGGAGGATATTTTGGAGGGAGGGGATTGTGGGATTGTAAGTTCAAATAGGAGTGAACATATTTCGAGAAATCTGCTGATGATAATGTACTAATTGATAGTAGAAGCAAAGAATCAGGAGCAAACAAGATAATAATGGAATCCCAGTAACAGGGGAAGAGGCAGTTGCATAATCTAGAAGATGCTTGTGTTACACTACGAAATGCTGAGAGTGATTCTATGGCCTGGGCCATTCGGCCATATTTCTAACAAAACAAAATTTATCTATGGATGATGGCCCACTGTCAAATTTAATCGCCAACCCATCTATAGGGGCCGTAAATGGAGGAGAAAGAAGATTGATGGTGAATTAGAGGCCTAAAAGAATACTCCTTTAAGCGAGAATAGAAGGAGAAAGAAGAGGGACGCTTCAGAGGTTGGAGATGATCTACAACACAATGCCAGGATCAAACAGAACCATAGTAAACATGAAGGGAGCGAGCTGGAGAGTCAATTAGAGATATCGGTGGAGGATGTACTACAGCCCCTCCGAGATCAATGAAAACTTTGAGTTGAAATTCTTGTGGGCTTGGAAACCCATGAGGAATTCGTACTCTTCGGGACCTAGTCAAGAAGGAAGATCCCAACGTTTTATTTCTTCAAGAATAAAATCGAAAGCTCGAAGCATAGAATTCTATAAGTATCAATTAGGGTATTAAATTGTCTTGCTGTTAATTGTGATGGGAAAAATGGGGGGATTGCATTACTGTGGCAGGATGTGATTAATTTATCTATTTTGAATTACTCACAGTAATGCAATCCCCCATTTCCATTCCAAAGCTTCTCTTCGGAGAAAAAAGAATAAGATCCTAAAGCTACAAGATGACTTTGGTGAATGGAAAGAAGGGGATCGGAGGGACAAACTCATAATAGATTACTTCCAATCACTATTTGCAACTGCTGGCCAAAATGATTCAATGACATTCCTGTCACAATTTGAAAGCAGAGTAATAAGTTAGATGAATGAGAAATTATCCAAGTCTTTATCTGCAGAAGAAGGAATACAAGCCTGAGTCAAATGCATCCCATAAAGGCCCCTGGTCCAGATGGCATGGCCCCTATCTTTTTTCAAAGATATTGGCATATCATAGAGAATTCAATAATTGTTGCTGTTTTTCAAGTGCTTAATACTGGTGAGTTCTCAAGAGACATAAATCACATCTTCATTACATTGATTCCTAAGAAAAAATCTCGCATGAAAGTTGCTAATTTTCGTCCAATTAGTCTTTGTAATGTTACTTACAAGCTTATTTCTAAAGCGATTGCAAATAAACTTAAACATATTTGCCTTATATTACATTTGAATCTCACAACGCCTTTGTTCCTGAGAGGAAAATCACTTATAATGTTCTCATTGCATATGAATGTATTCACTATTTGAAGCAAAAAAGAAACGGGAAGAATGTCCCTAAAATTAGTTATGAGTAAAGCTTATGATAAGGTTGAGTGTGACTTTTTGGAGAATATTATGTCTACTATTGGGTTTGACACAAATATGATCAACCTCATTACGAAGTGCGTTAAAATCTGTCACTTTTTCTGTGTTGGTCAATGGGGGTGCCAAAAGGTCCAAAAGGTCCTATAGTACCTAGTTGAGGGTTGTGACAAGGAGATCCTTTAACCCCCTTATTTATTTCTATTGTGGACCAAAGGATTAATAAGTTTATTGTGGGACTCTAGTAGAAATCAATTTGTGGAAGGAATCAAACTTTGTAGGGGGCCCCTAGAAATCATTTGCTTTTTGCAGATGATAGTGTTATCTTTTGCAATGTAGACATAGCAAGAGACATAAATATCCAAGTGCTGTTGAACAACTATGAAAAAGTCTCAGGCCAGAAAATAAATAAAAAGAAAACCTCCATGGTATTTAGTAGAAATGTTATAGAGGAGATAAAGGAGAAGATTATGTCTCTATGGGGTGGTAGCCATTAGCGGTGGGCAGTGGGGCCCTGCACCCAGTTGTCCCACCCCCATTCGCCTCGCCCCGCAGGGCAAGACATTGGCTGGGGCAGTATGGCCCAAAGGGGTGTCAAACTTTTCTTTATGAAGCCATTGATCCTCTCTTGGAATTTTGGGGATTGGATGATATTGACAAGTACACCCGTTTAAGAATATGCTATGACTTTGGAAAGTTCACAAATGTTGCAAGAAACCATATTGAGATTTATTAACAAATGTACTATGAAAAGCTTGTGAGGACGTTCACATGTGGGAGATTTCTATGGTACTAGATTGCTAGTGTTTGCAGGATGTTATTTGGTGTATTGGACGGAATCTGAACATCTCTTAGTCTCCAAGAGAGAGATCAGGCGATTTTTGCCTTAGTTTGACAAAGGTGAGTTTTCAACCTTTATTTTTTACATGGATCTTGTGGATTTGCCCCTCATTGGGGGAACATTCACGTGGTCCAACGACTAGGTCTGACCTTGATTAGACAGATTTGTAGTATCTCCTTCTTGGGAGATGCAATTTCTTGATCTTTGTCAAAAGAGACTCCCCAGAGTATGTTCATACCACTTTTCCATTTTGATGGATTGAGGGGAAATGCATGAGAGTCACATATACTAAGTTTGAAAAAATGTGATCACAAGTTGATGGATTTGTGGTCTTGGTGAGACAATGGTATTCATCTTATCAAATTTTCCATTCCCCAAGTTTTATATTGACAAATAAGCTTTAAAACTTTGAAGAATGATTTCAAAAAAAAAGAATAAGGAAGTTTTGAATAATGTTGCGAGTCAAAACCCTTCTTGAGGAGTTGCAGGGTTTGGAAGGGTGGATGTTGGGACTCTCTCGAATGAGTAGACGTAAAGGAAAAATTGTGCTGTTGTTGAGCTTTAAAAGGTAATCTTGATGGAGAAGATATCGTGGAAACAAAATCTCGGTTGCTTTGGATAAAGGAAGGGGATAACTAATACCAAATTTCTTTATCGGGTGGCTAATTCTCACCCAAAAAATAATGCCATTGAGTTGCACCATTCTAATGGTTCTGTTCTTGCAAATCAATCTAAGATCAACGATCATATTGTTCTTCAATTTTACGAAAACCTTATTTATTTTTTTTGTTTGATAGAAAACCTTATTTTGAAGCAATTCACTTGAGGCTTAATTTGATGGTTTAGCCTTCAAGTCCATTGACCATCGAAGTGCGAATTTTTTGGAAAGATAGTTTTAGGAGGAAGAGGTTCATCATGTGATAAGAGGGATAGCTAAAGGTATCGTTTTTACTTCTAAAAAAAAAATGAGTGGCTAAAGGTAAAGCTCCGGGTCTAGAAGACTTCTCCATAACATTCTTTCAGATTTGTTATGACATTGTTAGAAAGGTGTGCTAAAGATTTTTCATGAATTTTACTCTTGTAAGGGATTTGGGAAAAATAAAAAAAAGACTTACAATTTTCATCGCTCTCATCTCCAAAGTCCTTGCTAATCACATGAGCTTCATTATGGAGATGATTATCTAAAAGCCTTAAAATACAATCTTCAATGGGAGACAAATTATGGATTTGATGCTCATTGCTAATGAATGTTGGGATAGTAGAATTGGAGCTGGTATGCTAGACATTCTATGGACGTTAGATATGGAGAAAGTTTTTGATCATGTGAATTGAGACTTTTTACTTTATTTACTTGAGAGATTGGTTTTGGAGAGAGGTGGTGTCTATGGACTAAGCATTTGTGTATCCATTGCTAGAGTCTCGGTCCTAGTGAATGGTTCCTATTGGTTATTTAAATAGTTCATGTGACTAGAGACAAAGTGATCCATTGCCCCTTCTACTTTTTGTCATTGTCATGGAAGAACTTAGTCGGTGTTGGAGGCCGCCGTTGTTGAGGGCTTTCTCTCAGGCTTCTTGTTGCTCAACAATGGTTTTGTAGATGTCTCCCACCTCCATTTTGCAGATGAAACATTGCTCCTTTTTTATTTGGACAAAACCATATCGGTTCTGAGGGCTCCTTTACTTTGTTTTGAAGTTATATCTAGCTTAAAGATGAACCTTACGAAATCTAAGATGGTTTCGTGGGTCGTGTTCACAATTTAAGGGCTTGGCTAGTATCTTGAGTATCTTCTCTCCCCATGAAATATCTTGGTCTCCTCTTGAGGGCTGCTTATATCAAAGGCGATTTGAGACTCATTTTTGAGAAGATAGAGGTTGCGAGGCTGAAAATGAATCTATGTCAAAAGGAGGAAGAATAACTTTAATCAAAGCACTTTTTCTAAACTTCCTGCTTGTAATGATTATAACGCAGAAGAGAATTTCAAGCTATCCTTGAGCTCAGGATTCCAGACACAAATGGCCTGAATCTCCATGGAGGTTATTAACCTTGTTGCTACAGTAAAGAACATCCATGAAAGGGAACAAATGATGTTATGCAGACACTACTAGAAAGACTATTATTTCACTTTGTCTAGTTGCAGTTTCCAACGACTCTCGATAAGCAAAGTGTACGCCTTGTTAGATTCTACTTTATAACTAGCCTGTTTATTTTCACAGTTATTCTCATCTTATCTAATCATTACAATTTTTTTAAATTCTCACACAAAATAAAATAAACAATTCAACTTTTTCAAATCCCAAAACAAAAATAATATTAAAAAAATATATTCTAATAATATTTTATTCAACTTTCAACTTTTATCTCAACTCATTTCATCTTATCTCATCTGTAAAAACAAACGAGCAAATAGACTGCGACAAGGTATTCAACGGCCTAAACCGCATCCTCCCCTAAAAAGATGTTGGACTCTCCAGTATCCTTACCACTAACACTTAAAAACCAACAACGATTGACGCGCAAGCATTAAAGAGGAGTCAAGATTGTAAGTTGTAAGCTGTGGAGAATTTGGCACCTGCGCCACATATTAATTAACAGCCTCATGACCCTTCATCGAGCCTCTGGTCGAGTTAACAAATGCGAATTTGACTTTGACAAGTATACTTTGATGTAGTGTTCAGTTGGAGAGTCTCTTTGGATATAATCCGGTCTGTTGCCAATTTACTGCCCAACCTCTCTCTATTACTATTTTTTTAATAGAGGTGAGAATCCACACTTCCCTTACATGGGAAATTGACAAAAATATCCATTTTTTGTAAACTCGTCCCTAGGTTTTTCAATCCCCAATTTTTTTAATATCTCCCATTAAAAACCCGACCTAGCCACTTTTTTCTCCCTAGCTCTGGCAAAGGTGGGCTGTTGATCAGTAGGTATTTTCTCTCTAGAGTTCTAGAGCTGCCCTGGTAAGAATTTAAGCAGAACTGTTTTTTGTGCATAACCAATGGAATGCTTAGTTTCAACACAATTTATCCAACACAGACCACCGAACAAGATATTTTGCAGAACTATTTTAGTTCGCTCAGAACATAAAATTTTATCAAACACAGACCACTAAAAGCAATGTTTTGCCTGAGTATACATAGTGAATACACGACAAACACCTACTAAGAAAACAAAAAATGAGGAACAAAAGAATAGATTTATGTAGGAGATGTTTGTTTGCCATCCAAAATGGTAGTTCTTTTTTCAGTCACCCAGAATTTAAATCTGGTTTTACCAAATGGAAATTAATGGGTGTTATTTGGTTAGGGATTAATAAAAATATAAACCAAACAATTAAACAGTTTATATTTTTGGAAACGAAAGAAAAGCCATGGAAATTATACAGTTTATATTTTCTTAGACTATCGTTTTCAATTTAACTTTTGAATTAAACAGTGAAATGCATTTGAAGAGAGAAACACAAGGAAAATATGAAAAGCATAAATAATGCTTCCAGGATTAGGAATAAAACCAGATATGGGAATCCAATATTCCTATAAATCCTTTGAGAATCTTAACTATTCCCAAATGTAGGTTTAGTCATATTTCTGGAGAATC
Source organism: Pterocarya stenoptera (assembly GCA_003123785.1). Classification (NCBI taxonomy): domain Eukaryota; kingdom Viridiplantae; phylum Streptophyta; class Magnoliopsida; order Fagales; family Juglandaceae; genus Pterocarya; species Pterocarya stenoptera. The sequence goes on from QEOT01123780.1 coordinate 13,802, forward strand.
CAGATTCTCAGGCATCACATTCAGAGAAATATTGATGTCAAGAGGAATGCTAAATTCCCCAAACCAATCCTATGTAAGAACTTCACTAGAATAAATGCTACCACCAAAATTCAACATTATTGACATGCTTACACAACTATAATAGTACCTTTTTAGACTATATTAAAGGCCTGACAGAAACCGAAATCTTTTTCTTGAAGGGTGAGATTTTTAAAGTGTAGTTGGTGGAAAACTTAGGTGTGACTGCTAGGTATCTTCCACTCTTTCTCAATACTTTTCTAATATTGAACACTATTCTACCTCATTTTTCATGCCAAGCACAACCAATCAAACAGCCTTAATATGCCTCACTGCTATTCCAACATCTTATTCCCACCAAAACAAGTGATCTTTGAGCAATTTGACAGTGACTATTAACGCTGATCCTTCACACTCAACAATCTTAGATGTACACCAATCCCATCCCCGTTTTTACATCTAATAAATTCCAGTGCTCCCCCATCCCTTACTTGAGCACTGAGTTTTAAGTTGCAACAGCACACTTTGTTAATGCAATAACAGAATTCATAGACACCTCCAAAGCATATCTACTCCATCTATCGAACATAGAGTGCACGACACTGAACAAAAATTTGGATTCTAACGATTAACACTCCGCAGAATGAACTCTAGTCTCAATATAGCTAAAAAAAAAGAACAAAGTATGATAATTAGTTCTTCTAGAAATTCCTTTACTTATAAAATAGAAATAGTCCTTAAAGAAATTCCTATAACAACAGCTTATTGGACAGCAGGAAGATAAATGTTGCTCAAATGCCAAGACATAAAGATGGACCAAATCTACCCCACTATAAGAAATTAGCTCGATGATAAAATCCAAGACCAAAAATGATTTGAAATGCACACATACCATTTGGCAAATATGACGTTAGAATCCCCCCCATATAATAGAATAGGAGTTCCAATAAATTTACATTTGTACTTGGAGGGTCTGTAAAATCCTTTTTCTCAATCATCTTCTTCATACGTTATGACCCACAAATCGAATCCAAAGCTTCCATTTCTCGGTCTCTCTATATCAAAACTTTGTTCCTGGGGAAATAGCAACACAACGCAATTCTTCAATTACTTTATACCAATACGGTAACCAATGGAAATATTTTGTATCCAAACAAGTTTTCTAACTCAAGATTTGATTTCTTAATTTAGGAAAATAAAAAAAACTGAACAAAAGAAAACAAAATAAAATCTTAACCCAAGAACCATATCAGCGTGGTTTCCCATAAATATAATTTTTTATAACCGTGGGTATCCGGGCCAGTTTGTGCGCACTTCGACTAATCTCATGGACCCTAAAGTTAACGACTAGGTAAATTTCTAGTAGCCCTAAGGGGACGGTGACGATTAGAGAGCAAACCCCAGGCCGGATCAACTGAGATATCCCTCAAGGGTTAGCGTGGTTTCCCATAAAATGAAAAAGCCACCCATGTAACCCTAATTGTTTGCATCAGTTACAGTCAACTGGAAGTCCATTTTTTCAATTTCAAACTTCTTTTCTTTTACACCCTGCTCTTCGAATATAAATATTTCAAAACCCTAAAATTCAGAACAATGATCCAATTGATATGTACTAAGATAAATCGCACAAATTCCAACTAATATGAATCAGAACACAGAAAAAAAACGAAATTGACCAAAAAGAAAGGCACGCCTACGTCTGTTTGGAGTAAGAAGAAGAGGAAGGGACACGCTTGTTTCGGAACATCATGTATCCGACGGGCAATACAACTCCAATCACCATTATCGCCGCTCCGATAAAGTACCTAACCGGGCTCGGTGGTTCCACTTCTATCAACCTCCCGAACTGCACCCATCCACACAAGATCACCACCCGAAATTTAACTATTTGCTTAATTTCCTCATAATTCTTTTAGGGAAGATGTAAACTAGAGAGAGAGAGAGAGAGAGACTTACGAGCATTTTCGGGTTGAGCAGCTAAGATGGAACCTGAGTCTGTTCTAAAAGAGAGACGGAGGGCTTGTTACCAGAGACTGACAGATCTGGGGCTCACACTCCTGTGAGATCGGTCCCGTTACTTCTCTTTGAACGCCCGCGTTTTTTACCACGCAGCGAAGGCAGCGGCATTTTTTTTTTCCTTTTATAATCACAAGGCACTTTTTTTTTTTTTTTTTTTTAATACCTTTTTGTGTTTCTAAGGTTATATAAGGTATATAAGTAAGGGGTGTAGAAACCATACAAGCACCCCAAAATTATTAATACAACACTAACAAAATGGATATGAGATTGTTCAAACAATCTGTCTATCACCACTAAGAAGAAACCGTCATTTGTGATTTTTGAACTGTCTAATATGTTGACTACATTATGACGGCTAGAAGCCATGACGGACAGGGTGTATTGCATCTAGTTATTTTGATTTGGTTGATAAAGAACTTTAATTCCTTAGTTTAGGGTTAGTAAAAATAGGAACGAATAGAATGTTATGGATAGTTCAAGTTGTCGGTGGCCAAGAGCACTTATGGGAAATTATGGCAACACGTGGGGACCATTGGAGGGATTGGGGAACGATGGTCAGATCTAGAAGAGCTTAAGCCATTCAACCTCCTGGATTCATGCATTTGGAAAGGAGGCACGTTGTAGCATGACAACAATTGGATCACACATGCAGCCTTTGCTGCAAGTGAGCCACACACGCTGACAGTTTGGCTACACTTCTTTCGACTTTTGAAAGACTAGAGGCTGAAGAGTTCAGAGGCGATGTGTGTAGAGGTTTGAATACTAAAAGACAGTGAATTGGGCTATTTCTGAGACTTCCTGTCGCATAGACCCCATTTGCAGACTAACCATCCTAGCGAATGAAGCAGATGCAAATGACTGGGATGCACTTGACTCAAATAGTGCACTTGCAAAGAAATGCGATATTCTAACTCGTCCTAAAACGAGAAACAAACTTACTACTCACTTTATGTTCCTACAAATATGACTAATAAATCGTGGGTTGAGGTCTCGTACCTGCAATGACACCTGCTTCCTAGGTCTCTTGAGCATCTTCATCGACTTCTCCTTGAGTAAGGGTGGACACTCTCGCTTGTACATCTTGTTTGTGGTCTCCACGTCCTCCATCATGACCTGCTCACTGCTTTGGTATTGCTTAGGGGCAATCTTTGGCATATTACCCCATCCGCTTACAACGATAACACAAGGTTGGGATTTGACAACACTCTCCTCCATGAGCCCTATGAAAACTACTGCTTATTGGCGGTCACCCTCTCATACGCGCTCCAGTAGTAGTTGAAAGTTGTCCTCCCATCCTAGATAGGAAATTCTGGGGGGCACCCAAACTGCTTCCCTTGGCATTCTCCTTATAATGCTTATAGACACTACCAATGAATTACGCTGTTCTATGCCACATGCACCAGTTTCTGGAAATCCTTAATCTCCAGACATGCTACTTGAGCCCTAATTCACGTCAGCAGTTCATCTTGAAACCATTCAGTTCTCATGCTCTCAGTGAAAATGAGGTGTGGGGGCAAATCTCTTTAATTCCATAAACTTAGCAGCATACTGCTCAACAAGCATGCTTCTTTGAACCAAGTTAGCAAAGTCCTCTGACTTCTGCTGCCTCACAATAGCAGGAAAGTAATGATTATCAAATTCCTTAAATATTCCTTACGAGATCTTATCCTTGGATCCCAGTTCCATGGTAAGAAGTTGTCTTTTTGCACCCCACCATAGTGCCACTTCTCCTTGGATCAAATAGCTAGCATACAAGACCTTTTGGCTTTCGATGCATCCACACAACTCAAAATTCCTTTCAATATCCATGACCAACCTTCGGCCTTTATTGGAACCTCGATACAGCAAAGTCTTGGGTAACGGTAAGCCAAAAATCGTTAGCATGAGCAGTCTCACTCCTCCTCCCTAGGAGATTAACTTGCTAAATCTCCATATGTCGTGCATAAAGTTCATGTTGTTGCTTGAGTACGTCTGAAATACGACTAAGCTCCCTCGCTAATTGGCTACCTCTCCCTTCCCTTGGTGACTCTCCCTCATGACTATCTATCATGTGCTCGCCTTGTAGAACTCTCGGTTGTACCAAGCTCCAACCTAGCCACAAAATCCAAACCTATCACATTATGTCTTAACTTACACTCATTAAACACATTTTAAGCCTATCATGCTCTAAGATTTGAGCTAATGATGCTAAAGATAGACTCCTATGTTTTGGCTAATTTCCTATGTGACATTGTGGATCTACCCAGAGCCGCATAAACACGCTCTGATACCAAGCTGTGGCACCCAATTTTTCAATAAAAGACCTAGCGAGGATCCATGGTGCCAAGAGTGCCAGCTAGTTGGCAACACCCAAGCTTCAATTTGGGTTAGGCTTGCAACATTCTCTAGGAAGTGCACGTGTAAGGAAGTAGACATCAGATTTGTAGTAGAAATGTAAAGGTTTAGTCTGAGAGCTAAATCTTATCGTACTAGAAATCTACAAACTATAGATACATTCTCACAATATCCACAAGTTACTTCATTGCTTAAATAATAATACACATGCCCAGTTGTTTTATTTGTGCATCCAAAATAAGCCTGATCGAACACATATGGTCGCCTGACTGATAATTACAAATACAGCTACCATAAGTGGACATGTTCTACAATAGAAACATGCCTACATGCCTATTGCTCGGACTGTGTTGGCTCTTCCTCCTTGGGTATCACTCCTGGATCTACCTCTACATCAAAGTTTAGGCAGGTTAGGCAGTTATGACAAAAACGCTAATAAGAAACAATGCTCATGAATATGCATTGAACAGTTTCATGTAATGAATGGGTGAACACATGTATTTTCGTCTTCGTATGTTGGATTGCTTTTCTAACTAGCCTACCATAAGGTTAAAAGTCCTCTATAAGCTTGCACTAGGACATGTCAATCGGGCTTTCTACATAGTGAACTCTCCCATATGTTGGACTAGCTGCACTTTATAGACCACCGTTGCTTCGTTTCCCACCAAATCGAGAGAAAATAATCTTTGGCTTCCACTTGACAAAGAAAGGCTCTCTTATTCGCCTTCATTTTTGCTCCTGGGTGGCGGTCTGTCATCTTTCACTGGCATGGTCCTCACAATGACAAATTAGTATCACTTTAAGGAGATATTCTTTAAGGCTTTCATTTGAGAGTTAGTTGAAGATGCAAGAGAATGGAGGAAAAATTAGCATCAATTTAAGGAGATATTATTTGAGTGTTTCATTTGAAAGTTAGTTGAGATGCAAGAGCAAATGCATTTGTCAATCTAGACTAGGATGCTATGAATGTCCTCCAATATGCAACAAGGTTCATAGAGTTATCAACCCTCACCTTATAATTAATCCCAAATGAAGAAAAGAAAGCTCGAAATTTTGAGGAGGGCCTAAATCATAAAACCTATAAGCAAGTCATGGCCTTCCAAATATGCAATTTCTTAGAGTTGGTTAACAAAGCAACCATATTTGAGCAAAGCTTTGAGAAGAGTGAACATATTTATGATTAGAAAAAAAGGCCAATAGCTCAAGGGTTGCACTTTGACAAAGAACAAGGTTCATAGAAGAAAAGGAATGATGGTAGGAACTTGGTTCAAAGATAACTAAAAGGGAATAGGGCTACCCAAGGTTATCAACAGAGCATCTCATGTCTAAAGTGTAACCAAATGCAAGGGAATGAGTGTAGAAAGGATGCTAATATCTATTTTTGATGTGGCAAGTCAAGCCACCTAATTCAGGGTTGAACTTTTCCATCAAACAACAATGAAAGTAACTTGCAACCCATAGTAGAGGAGAATGTTGATGTGGTGAGAGGTGTTTTTTGGTATTGCTCTTATCAAGAATGGCTATAAATTTGCGATTTTTTGAACTATTCAAGACAATCCATAAATTGTTCATGAATATAGGAATGTAACAATCATTTATTTATATTGATGTTTTGTAAGATTTACTTTAGTGTGTATTGGAATGAATTACACCAAACGATAGTATATTTAAGATGTGTTAACTTTGGGACTCTTGGTGAAGTTATCAGAATGCACAATGGAAGTATGATTGGTATGGATAAGACAAATCCAAAAATAATTGTGTTAAGAACCTTTGAAGGGCATCTATTGGGGATCATGCAAACTTTAGACTAAGAATGGAGATTATAGGCATACATTCAATGTGGTTGAACCATGTTGAGAGCCAGTTAACTAAAGGTCTGAAGATTAGGATTCATTTACAAACATTTGAGCCTAAAGTGTGCAATGTCATAATCATTTAGGAGCTATGTATGTTGTAATTGTTGGGCCCAAGCCCTCTAGCCAGGAGAGTAAAGAGCCATGGGTGACTAAAGACTCAACAATACAAGGTTCACCTATGTGGGAACAACTAAGAGACTTGCAAGTCAAAATGCATTGTATCTCCATGGGACTCAAACATCTAAATTACAACCATCATTGAACAACTTTGTCACAACTAACTAATATAGAGGAAAATCCAATTAAAATATGCGCACCAAATCAACAGGTGTGCCCTACCTAAAGCGTGCAATATCATAATTATTTATCACATTAAATTCTTGGAATTAAGCACTCAGAGGCATTACCATATAAGATTCTAGAAATCAAGCACTTAAGGGGCAATTCCATACCACACCTCTCATAATCTATAAATAGATCGACAGGTGTGCCATGCACTCTCTCTACATTCAGAGTTTTTGCACTCATATATAACCAATCTAACTTAAGCATTAGAGGCTTTTCGTGAGTCTGAGACCCCAAGCTTTGCTTTTCTTGTAGGTTAATCACATGACTCAAGTGAAGCATAAAATTGCTTCAACAACTTGGTGCCATCTATGGGATTCGTAAATTTTAGTCGAGATCAAAATGCTTGCTACAACGCGCTCACACACGAGTCGTAAACTGGAAATAGTTACGATGGATGATGGTAGTATGGATTTGTACAAGAGATTTGCAGAGACGGAGGAGAAGTTGCAATGGATGGAAAAGAAAATGGAGGCCTTGCAAAAAGAAAATGACACATTGAAGCAGAGGGAGGCCAAATCAGAAAAGGGAGAGACACATGAGTGAGACAAGCGTGATGAAGAGTCTCAACCGAAGGGTGACCATTCCAAATCAACCGAGGCAATAAGAGAAAGATGCATGATGACTTGCATGACCATTGACCTCAGGAAAAATATGAGGACATGGCAAGGCAATTGGGAGCATCTTCGTCAGTTGACAACCTACTCAATAGCACAGATAAGCCATATAGTAGGAAAATAATTGTTACCCCCCTCCCGTCGAAGTTCAAGGTGCCATAAACATACCTCTATGACGGGTCTAAAGATCTGGTAGAGCATTTATAAACCTACAAAGCCCATATGACCCTCCAGTGCAGGGCTTTCTCTTTAACCCTTAAAGGAGCAGCGTAGAGTTGGTTTGAGAATTTGCAAGCAGGTTCTATAACTAGCTTTGAGGAGCATGGCCAGCAATTCCTGATGTAGTTCATGGCCAACAAAAGGAGAAGATAGCCGACCGTGTACCTCCTCACTGTGAAGCAGCAAGAGGATGAAACCATGAAAGATCATCTTACCAGGTTTAACAAAGAACGTTTGATGACAAAAGTCAATAATGAAAAGATAAACCTGACAACACTTTTAAAAGGGATTTATTTAAGACATTCAAATTAGAAATGACAAATATATGAATTGAATTCTACTTGACACTACAATATCAATGAACAAGTTTAGTGAGAATATTCTTAAGATATTTTCAAGCAAGTAACTTATGGTCAAGCTCAACTCCTTGATATTGAAATCAAGCTCGATTTCGTCTCAAAGCCTTTTTTAATTTTCCAGTTAGTTAAGCTCGACTCGAGTAAAATATATTTAGATCTAAACTCGGCTTAAGGCTCAACTAAAACTCCAGTCAAGTTATGGCTCATTTATTGTCATGGGTTTGCTAATCTCCAACACAACCCACAAGATTATGGAAGAGAAATGTAAGAGAAATTAAAAAAACAACTCGAGAACAACACTAAGAAAGCAATTATCATTTCTTCAAAGAGATTTTTGAGTAATCTCTAAACTCCCAAAACAATCTTCAACCTTATGAATGAATTACACTTCACTAGTTCAAGCTTTTAAACCCATGACTACTAACCAGTGAAATGCATCGTTTTATTACAATTATTTACACCGATACACAATTGTTTTATTAAGTCTTCTGTTGCCTCCTACGCTTCCTAGAACGTACTACTTCATTACAGCTTGCAAAGCCCCATTTCATTCAGCTGAAGCCTTCCTTTATTCTCCACCAAACACATCGTTTTATTAAATGCCATGCACCGCTTTGCCCTTTTAGTTAATTCCATTATTTCCTACATCTCCTTTCCTAGTTAGCTTCCTTCCTTCCAGATAACCTCTTATATTCTTCTCCCTTTCAAGGCTTTTTTCCGTGAGGCCTTGACAATTCCCCCCACAAGGTGTGGGTAAAGATTCCTCAACTTCCACAAAGATTCCCAAGAGTTGTCCTCCACGTGTGCTCCAAACCACTTGATTAACACCTTAGTTATAGCATGATTCCCACTCTTCCTCATTCTTCTTTCTAAAATCAGCTTTGGTTCAGGTTGGATTTGCCCTTGTGAATCAGTTGGAGGTAATGTTGGCAATGGTGTGATGTTCTGCCCCAGTTTCTTCTTCAAACAAGGTACATGGAAAAATGAGGAAGATAGCAGATTCGGTTTGTAAGCCACTAGCCTTATTTTGTCCAGCACCAGGAAAGGCCCATAGAATCTTGGAGCTAATTTCATGGTGTGCCTCATCGAGATAGTCTTCTATTTGTAGGGTTGGAGTCTTAAAAAGACCCAATCACCCACTTGGAAGTTCTTTTTGTCCTTTTCCTGTCAGCATAAAACTTCATCCCATGCTAAGCCTTGTGCATATTTTTTTTTTAACAAAGACAATATATGTTCCATTGACCTTAGTTGTTAATCCACTGCATCATCAGTGAAGGTGCATGGAATGTAGAATAGCATCTTATATGGGGAATACCCAAAAGAAGTAGGCCCTATAGAAGAGTGTGTTGTGTGTTATAGCACCATTTAGCCATGGGCAACCATAAACTCCACTCCTTTGGTTTCTAGGTGCTATAACATCTCAGGTAACTCTCCAAATATTTATTCAATGCTTTTGTTTGGCCATCCGATTAAGGGTGGTAAGTTGAGCTGAAATCCAATGAAGTCCCTTGGAAGTAAATAATTGCTTCCAAAATAAGCTAGTGAAAGTTGGGTCCATATCCGAGACAAAAGACTTAGGCAACCCATGGAGTTTAAAAACTCCATGGAAGAACACCTGTGCCACCTTACTAGCTATATAGGGATGTGAGAGGGAAAAAAATGTACAAATTTGGTCAATCTGTCCACCACAAAGAAGACCACAAAATGACCATTTGAGAGGAGCAAGCCTTCAATAAAATCCATGCAAATATCTAACCATGGAGAATCAAGATTTGGCAATGGCTGTAACAAACTAGGGGAATTAATTGTTTCATATTTATTGGCTTGACATACTTCACATTCTCTTACCAATCTTTTGATGTCCTTGCGCATACCCTCCCAATAAAAGTCCATCTTTTCCTTCTGTAGAATTTTATGGTAGCCCACATGGGCTGCCTGTGGACTGTAGTGTATGTACTGTAAGATTTTGACTTGGATAGATGAAGAAGGAACCACCACCAACTTTCTTTTCCTCAATAATAAACTCTGCTGCATAGAAAAATGCTTGGGACCTTCCTGCCCTTACTGCAACTTAGAAATGATCTTAGACACTTTGGGACATGATGAGTAACTATCCTTAAGTTCCTCTATCCAAAGGGGAGTTGGAAGGGAACTCAAGGCAATAGTTGTTGTTTCTTCCTCGGTTCTTCTGGAGAAAGCATCAGCCACCAAATTTTGCTTACCCTTCTTGTAGTCAATGGTGAAGTCATACTCAATTAATTTGGATATCCACTTGTGTTGAGCCTCAGTCCCAAGTTTCTGTTCAATTAGATACTTTAAGGCATGTTGATCAATTTTGACCTTAAAAGTATGCCCCAGTAAGTAAGGCCTCAATTTGCTTACAACAGAAACTAGAACTAACATCTCCTTTTCATGGGTTGACAAAACTAAGGCCTTGCCCTTTAAAGCCTTGCTGTAAAAAGCAATAGGCTGGCCTTCTTGCATAAGCACAACCCCCAAACTAACCCCAGAAGCATCACACTTGATGGTGAATTCCTTGAAAAAATTTTGGCAATCTCAGAACAGGAGGATGACTTACAGCTTGCTTCAACTGCTCAAAGGTTGTGGCTACTTCTTCATTCCAATTAAATGAGTTTTTTCTCAATAGGACAGTTAATGGGGCTGCTATAGAACTATAATTCCTTTTAAATTTTCTATAGTAATACGTGAGACCTAAGAATCCCCTCAATGACTTCAAGGTTACGGGGATAGGCCATTCCACCATAGTTGTTGTTTAAGAAGGGTCTGCTACCCCACTGTTTAAGATAATGTGACCCAAATACTCGATTTCATGAGTACCAAACTTGCATTTTGACATTTTGGCATACAAGGTATGCTACTTCAAAACCTCCAAAAAAATGTTCACATGCAACAAATGGTCAGAAATAGTTTGACTATACACCAATATGTCATAAGAAAAACTAACACAAACGTCCTTAAAAACGTTTTGAAAATGTCATTCATTAACCCTTGAAAAGTTGTTAGGGGCATTTGTAAGGCCAATAATCATGACCAAAAACTCATACTGACCCTCATAAGTTCTAAGGGTTGTCTTTTGGATGTCTTCTTCTCTAACTCAAATCTGATGGTAACCTGCCCTCAAGTCCAGCTTAGAAAACACTCTAGTTCCAAAGAGTTCATCAAGCAACTTCACAATGAAAGGTATGAGAAACTTGTCCATGATGGTTTCTTGGTTAAGGGCATGGTAATCTATGCACATTCTCCAATTACCATCAGTTTTCTTCACCAACAAAACAAGTAAAGAAAATGGACTTTGGTTAGGTTTCAGCACCCCAGATGCCAACAAATTCTAAACTTTTTTTCTATTTCTGATGGTATCTATATGGTCTTGCTGATACAGGAGTAGTCCCTTCTTTGAGATTGATAGAATGATCAAATGCTCTCTTCGGTGGTAATCTGACAGGTTCTACAAACACTTCTTTATACTCACTGAGTAAGTCAGTAATGACCCCTTGAGGACTCTCAATCTCTTGCATCTGATCCACAACCATCAATTGTAAAAATCAGCCATGTCTTCTAACAAAATCAGATTTCAGCCCCTTTCCACCAACCAACACATTAACACTGCCAAGCTTAATTCCCTGCAACATCACAGTTTCCTTCCCCAAATCTAAAACTCATAGACATTCTTGTAAAACTCCAATTGATCGAATCCAAGGTTTTGAGCCATTGGACCACAAGAACAATATCACAGCCCCCTAAAGTCAGCACATGGAAAGGAACTGAAAACTTGAACCCATGTATTCTGATCACCTCCTCACACCTACCTTGACTCAGTATCTTTAACCATTAGCAACCTGACTTGTAAGTTGGAATCTTTCCTAATTTTCAACTTAGCTTCTTGAATAACTTATGGATCCAAGAAGTTGTAAGTGCTTCCTGAATCCACTAGGATCTTTACAGAACATGCCCCAATTCTTCCATGTAATCTCATGGCATTATTATTAGAACACCGTAAGATAGCATGGATAGAAACTTCTAAACTTTCTTCCTCACCTCCTTGTACTTCTTTTACGCTAGGAATTTCTTCACTGTCATCCAACATTAACTGTTCTAACACAGGCTGCTTCACTTGCAACAAATACACCTTAGAATTATTACACATATGAGCTGGACTTCACTTCTCATCATAATGATAACAGAGGCCTTTTTTTTTTTCTTTTTCATCCATTTGGAAAGAAAAAAAAATCATCATAACTGGAATTCTACTCTTCTGCACTCTAGCACTATCTCCCCTACTTTAGACTGGTCCTTATCCATATTCCCCGTGCTATTCTCCATGACATCCTTGAAGCCCACAATTATTCCTGGATCTTTGCAAGACCAAAAGTTGCATTTAGATTGATAGGATTGAGCATTCTAACAGGCAACCAAATCTCATCCTTCAATCCACTCACTCATGAAACAACTTAGTTTATATTTTTTAGATAATCCTTTTAATCTATTTGACAAGGTTTCAAATTGTGCCTTGTAATCAGCCATATATGAAATTTGCTTTAAATGAGTCAAAGCCTCCATATGATCACTTGAAGGGCCTTCACAAAAGAATTCCAACTTGGAAAACTCCCTCAATCAACAACATCTTGATACCACACAAGAGCCCCACCTTCCATGTGATAAGAGGCCATTAAAAGCCTTTAAATCACTGATGTTTGATGGAATTTGAAGTACTGGCGGCCTTAAGAATCCACCTAGCAGGGTTGGTTCCATTAAAGTGGGGAAATTCCAACCTAACCCTCCTTGGCAATGATCCATTTCATCATGATCATCCCTTTATCCCCATAAGAACCCTCAGGCACAAAATTAACTTGTTGACTTCATACCAAAGATCTAATCATATCAGTGAGTTGGTCTAACTTGCCTGTAATTCCACTGATCGCAATATGATGCTCATCCAACTGCTTCAAAATCCCTTGTTGTTGCCTTTGTGAACCTTCTTGTTGTGCCTTCAAGGCTACTGATTGCGTGTTTTCTACCATGAGAGGATTGACCTCTCTGACACCAATTGTCATAGGTATGCGTATCTCCAACATAACTCACAAGTTAACGGAAGAGAAATGTAAGAAACAACTCAAGAACTCGAGAACAACAATAAGAAAGCAATTATCATTTCTTCAAAGAGATTTTTGAGTAATCTCTAAACTCCCAAAACAATCTTCAACCTTCTGAATGAATTACACTTCACTAGTTCAAGCTTTTAAACCCATGACTACTAACCAGTGAAATGCATCGTTTTATTACAATTATTTACACCGATACACAATCGTTTTATTAAGTCTTCTGTTGCCTCCTACGCTTCCTAGAACGTACTACTTCATTAAAGCTTGCAAAGCCCCATTTCATTCAGCTGAAGCCTTCCTTTATTCTCCACCAAACACACCGTTTTATGAAATGCTACACACCATTTTTCCCTTTCAATTACTTCCGTTATTTCCTTTATCCCCTTTCCTATTTAACTTCCCTCCACAGAACCCCTTACATTTATCATTTTAAATCTTTTTCAATTTTAAAAAATAACAAACTAAAAAAAATTAAAAATAAAAGTAACAATCTTATATTAGTTATAAAACTATACAATCAAACATAAAAAATCATAAATACAAATACTCTATTTTCTTAAAATCCCAGTTATAGTCTATTACTTACTAACAATGCATATAATTATAATTCATATGAATAAAGCATATGTATATAATTATATAAGACATTAGTATATAGTACTTAGTAACTATTATATACTTATAACCAAAATTAGCATACTCATAAAGTTGTACTTGGAAGATAATTACTTTTAAATGTAATAAATTATAATTAAGAATTATTTTATTATCAAGCTAGTGTGTAGATTAGCACACCGTTCATATACTTTAAATAGTAAGATTTGATTTGTAAGATTCTAATTTTAAAATTTATCTTTCAAATTAAATTATGCCACACAATTACACTAGGTGTTTATACACCGATTTGAGAATATAATTTTTTTTCTCTTGACAAACTATAAAGTTGTTTACTAGCGTATATATACACACACGTGTATTTTATAATCATTATATATGAACATGCTAAAGAATTGAGCCGACTAAATGTGATACAAATTTGTATTTTGAATATAGGAGTGGTAATATGTGATACGATTTGTGAACCCAACACGAAAGCAACACTAAATTAGAAGGTTGGAGTTTGATGTTAACAAGTTTGGATCAGAACGGTTGACCCGTTAAGACACGATTTATAAATGTGTCATTAATGGGTTTACCCACTAATATGAAAGCAACCCGTTATGACCAATTTAGCTTTTTACTCACAATCACAACTTTATTATTGTTGGATTATAATTTTTAATGCAAAAAATTACACAACAAATCAGAATGGAGGAAAACATTATTCCCGGCCCACCATGGTGACTCAGGTTTCGATTTGATATTCTTTACGTTCATTCATGAAATAAATAATAAATAAATATAAATAAAGAGGGACATAGAGATTTTCGTGGTTCAGTGTAATGCTACATCCACGGGTTATTTAGGGCAAAATCTACTATAATGGGAGATTTTACAATCTCCCATGGCTTCACATATCTCACCGTACAATGGAGAAAATTAGGATTTCAAGAGGTTGAAGACGATGCCTCCCTTGAAAGAAGATCCTTGGGAGTCATTGTGCATAGTGGAGTCTGTGCGTAGAGAGCTTGTGTAGATTTATGGAGATATCCTCCTTATAAAGATGTCTCTTTCCTTCATTTGAGTGATTTAGTCCTACTTGCCTCATAAAGTCTTTTCCTTTTAGGAGTCTGAGTCAACTTGTCTTATCCCTTATTGGCTTTATCGTTGGGCTAGATTATTGGCTTTATCTCTTCCCTTATTATTAGCGATGGGCTAGACTTAGTTGACTTTATTCCTAATAGATGCCCTCGATTCTTAATATCAATTTGCTCAACAAGAGGGTCTTGAGAACTTTCAAGTCAACTGTAGAAAACTATAGAAAAATAAATTCTAAGAACTGGTCCCTGGTTTTTTATTTCTTTTGTACTAAGCAGTGAAAAGCTCAGCTTGTAGAGATAGGGGAGATGTGCTCAACTGCACTAGGTGTAAGCACGAAGCTTGGCTTGGTGAGATAGGTGAGCTCGGCATGTAGAGCTAGACATGAGATGTGCTCAACCATGTTAGGTGCGAGCATGGAGATCGATTTCAAATTTGTTTGTGTGAAAGTTTGCCTAATTGGTTCCAAGAAACTATTTATTGTCAACGAATAGTGCATATTTTCATGATTTATTTTTTGCAATTTATTTGTAGTATTGGAATTTTTGTCCTTTGGTGTAAATCGTAGTTTGATGTTTCCATTTTGTTGTTGATGTTAGAGTTTATTTTTAGTAAATCATGCATAAGTGGTCAGGAAGCCCGTCGAACCCCTGGGTCAATCTTAGGCAGTTGACAAGCCCATCAACTCATTTCTAAAGGAAATCTGAGCGAGACAGTTGTGGAGCTCAAAGGCTCATTCCTGAAGGTAACCCACTGGCTGCAGTTGTGATGAGAGTGTTGTCATCACTTAGCATTTACTGGAGAAGGTGTTGTGCTGACATTGGTGTCTAAGTGCTAGTGTGAGAATACTCGGCTTTAAAGGGCCTGTGTTCATCGCGAGTCTAGGGACTCGACCTTGGTGATCATTGCAAGTCTAGGGACTCAACCTCGGTGAGGCCCATGTTCACTGCGAGTCTAGGGACTCGACCTCAGTGGGGCGAGTGTTCACTGTGAGTCTAGGGACTCGACCTTGATGGGGTGAGTGTTCACTTTGAGTCTAGGGACTTGACCTCGGTGGGGCCTGTGTTCATCGCAAGTCTAGGGATTCAACCTTGGTGGGGCCAATGTTCATCGCAAGTCTACGGACTCAACTCCGATGGGGCTCGTGTTCACCATAAGTCTAGGGACTTGACCTTGGTAGGGCCAATGTTCATTGGAGTATGGGGACTCAACCTTGGCGAAGCTTGTGTTCACTGCAAGTCTAGGGGCTCAACTTTTGTAAAGAAGATGCTTGACCACACTACTTTAGCTGGAGGCTGGGTTTGACTGTGCTACGGTGGCAGGAGACGAAGCTCGACCGTCGTGAGAAGTTTTCACCAAAAACCAAATAGGTTAGTATAATATAAATTATGAGTTTGAGATTTGTAAACTTGAGCCACTTCGCTAGAGCATGACGAAGGCTTCGACAATGATGAAGGTATGTGGTGCCCATGATACTGAGTGGTCTATTATGATGCAAACAGATTAAGAAGCCCGTGCTGTGCTTGAGAAGGGCTTCATAGCTAGTGTTTTGGCCACACGGGTGATTTCTTGTGAAGTATATTCCCTGAGCATGTGGCCACTTGGATTCTCGTGAAACTTCAAGGAGTTTTGGTAGAGAAAATCTTCAAAAACTAAATTTTTTAGTAAATTTAAAATAGTAAGTTTGAAAGAGACAAACTAGAGCTATTTAGCCGCTACTTTCAATTCTCTCTCGACTAAAATTGTTAGCTACTAAATGATTTTTGCAGGAGAAAATTGTCCATTCGTGAGCCCTTTTGTAGTAATGGAGATTATCCATTTCTCTTTTTTTTTTCTCGACTATCGAGCTTTGTCGCCAAGTGAAATTCAATATTAACATCCCCTTTGGATTAATTTCCTTATTGTTTTGCTGCATATGGTCGACTAGCTTTATGTTCGCTTTTGAGGTGAGACCGGTGGGCCCATGGGCTATGATTGTCGGTCAAGTCTGATGGCATTTACAGTGGACGCCATGCCTGTGCGTGCCTTTAAGTTGGTTAGTGGGCTAATGCCCGCCAAATTCATACTTTGTTTGCACGTGGTCTAGGTGCCATGCGACTTGCGAAGTGGACAACTTGTTGTTCGAGTGACTTGTTGTGGACGAGTAGCTAGTGTGTGAGCAACTTGTCATGGGCGAGCAACCTTCTGTGGCCAGTGAACTATTGTGTAGCAAATCCAACGAGGCTGAAGGGTGGTGAGCAAACCCCGTGGAACTCAAGTGTGGCGAGCAAACCATGTGAGATTGAAGTCACTGTGGTGAGGATGCCCATTATGGCGAGAAAACACAATGGCAGCAACTTGTAGGGGCGAGGAATGGTTTTAGTGGGCAAAATTTTTGCTGGGAGCAAAGGTCTCCGTGGTGGTGGGCAATGGCCTTCCAGTGACGCCTTCATGTGGCGAGTAACGGTATTCTAAAGGCATCTTGATGGTGGTGGGTGATGGCCTTCCAACTACATCTTGATAGTGGCGGGCAATGGTCTTCTGACGGGCGACTTCAAGGTGGCAAGCAATCTTCGTATGTGGCGAACAAGCTTAGTGGGAGTAAGGCTAGGCGAGGTGTACCACGGTGGTGAGGAGCGCGATAGTGGGGGAAGATAATGCCCCCGATGGTTTCTGAGGACCCTGCCAGTGGGCTCTACACCTTTGATGCCATTAGTACATGTGCAAAGGGTTGGTGGTGCGGAGGAGGCGTTACAGCTGAACTTGGGAGTGGCACGCTCATTGGGTGTGACATGTTTGAGCTCCCTGTGGGGCCGAGGAAGGCATGGTGTCAATAGAAAACCTTGGTGGTTTGTACTCTGTGCCCGCATCCTCCTTACAATGCCATGGGGGTGCATAAGGCTAGGTTGATCTACACAGGAATGCAGTGGCATTGTGTTAAGCAGCTCTTGTGGCAAGCTTTGGTGACGATGGTGAGGTACGATCGATGGTCAGCAAGACCTCCGTGGTTGGGGACCATCTTGCTGGCGACAGAAATCACCGACAGTTTAGGTAGTGGCACACGGATGCCTGGCTGGCTTCTAGGCCTTCGGCAACATACATGGTGCAGTCCAGCTCACTGGCGGATCCTGGGTGTGCCATGGCGGCGACAGAACCCACCGAAGATCCGAATGGCAGTTACTGGTGGCTTCATTCGATCGCGAGCAAACTCCACATCGTGCGTGACGAATGGAGAAACCAATGGCTTCCTGGTGAGTGACACCGATTCGGAGTCGACGGGAAAATTCCAACCCGCTTCTCCTGGATGTCCGGCCGATGCGACACGGAGGTGGCGTTGCCGCACTGCCCATCACGAGGATCACTAAGTGCACGATGAAATTGGTGTTTTTCAATATCTTATAATTTTATTGTTGTAATTGCAATTATGAAATATACTCATATTTTTTTAAAATCGAAATTGTAATATTGATTTTATTATAAGTTAAAATTTGAAAAATATTGATATTTGTTTTAGTGGGTAGTCTAATTATTATTTTTAGATATTGTGACTACTAATAATTATAGATTTTAATTTTTATGTGAAATTATGTTAATCAGGTCCAATGGATTATGTGAATTAGTTTAACCCATTTATATGAAATATGTTGAAATGAGTTATACCGTGTTGATTAATTTGTAATTAGTTATTAAACAAGTCAAAACAGGTGACACGACACGACCCAATATTTAAATGGGTCATATTAGGATTTGAAGAGTTGTGACGTTTAGTTTAACAAATTGGATTTGGGTTGAGCCATATAGTAGAATATTCATAATTTGACACGACACAAACATGACTTGCGAACACGAATTGCCACCCTTGAATATAATTTTCCGTTGACAACGGCATATTGGATAATTGAATAAAGCATTTGAGAAAAATACTACTCTCATGGACAGTTGGGATCTTGACATTTTTTTTTAAAATATTTTAAAGGTATAAAAAAAATAATGAAAAAAATTTTTAAAAAAAAATTTGCCTTATCGGGACCGGTCTTGTGCATGTGTAGCACTGCTCAAAATTCAAATTTCGAGCACTAGCATTGGCTTGGCCAAATGCATATTTAAAATTTAGCCAAAATCACACCTTTTTATATTTGCCTATTCCATTTAAATTCAATCTCTACATTGTATTAGCCATTTACTCCCTATATAATAATAAAATATTATTAAATTAATACTTTTTTTATTTAATTTATTTGTATCACATTTTATAATTCTACCAATTTAATATTAATAATAATTATACTCTAATTAAATTAAAATTAAAAAAATCATATTTTTAAAAGTTATTTAATGCTAATAACAAAAAATATTTGATTAAAGTCATCAAAAATTCTACTAAATTTCTTAATTACAAATCAAAAAATATTTTTATTGGATTGAGAAAATAATATTTTAATATTTGCTTGGAGTGAGAAATTATCATTTTAACTTTTGGTGAATCAATTTGGTTCTTCAAATTTGGCTAATCACTGTAGCTAACATCCAAATTGTTTTAGAGATATCCAATCCAATGTGAGATCTTTTTAGTACAAATTCTCTAAATTTTAACCAACCTTCAACTTTACCCAAGCCAATGCTAGTGCTATAATGGATTTGATTTCAAATTGAGTGGGGTTATCCAAACCCGAAAGAGAGGATGGAGTGAGCATTCATCGTGTAGGTACAGCATGAGCTTCAAATTGTGAGGTAAGAGCACCAAGTTTGACGTGTGGGTGAGAGAGATCGAGTGAAGAGTGCTGTGTTTGAATGAATCTAATCCGAAGAGCTTCTGCAACCCTCCCCCAACCTATTGGATTTGCCTTCAGATCCTTCAAATCCTTCAGATTCCCCCATGACTCCCTCAATTCCTCATCCTCGTCCATTCTCAACCATGGAGTTCACATTTTCCAGTGCCCTGTAAGTCTCACTCTCTCAACCTGTCATTCCCTTTGATTTCTGAGAAATCAAACTGTTAAGGACGTGTCTCACTTCCAACCTGTCTCGTGACCCTACGCAATGATCTGGGTGAAATCGGCCTGGTTCGCCTGGGAAAACTCCGATACTTAAGTTAGTTTTTAGAACACCGAAAAATAATTCGAAGAAAAAAAAAACCCCTCTAAAAGGAAAGAAATCCCCTTTTTATTTAGAGTTACCTGGAACCTATGAAATCCTCTTTTTGCGTTTGGTCGACGGCAGATCCTCTTGTTTTGATCCGAGTTTTTGGGTGCATTCCTTGTTTGAAGTGATCACGTATCTGCATGAATCCCTGCTTTTTCGTAGGTGGTTGCATGCATCTTGTTGACTTGACTGAGTCCTCGATACGTCGACTTTGTATATCGATGCCAAAAGCCTTTTCCGTTGGGCCCCTTTTTTACTTGGGCCTGCTTTCTTAAAATTGGCTTTTTCATTATTATAAACCCTCCAGTTACCCCGCTAATTCTCGTCACCTCATGGCGTGGGGAATTATATGTTTGCCCCCCTTAAATATATATATTTTTTAAAAACGTTTTTGAGACTTGTATTAGGAGCTTCCACTGTTGGGCCTACTTGATATGCTTGGCAGGTAGTCTAGTCACCTGTTGGCCCAGGCCCGTTTCGTGTGTGTTCAGCGCCCCAGCCGACCTTTCAGGTTTGTGTGCCCTTGTCCTCTTTCTTGATTCTTTCCTGATGACGTGGCGGAATAGGGAAAGGTTTTCGTGTGACGGTTACCGTCCTCAATGTCAAGTCATGATGCTTGTAACTGTTGACGTTTCTCAATCTTAGGTCATGATGCTTGTGACCGTTGACTTTCTGCGTTCTCCTCTTTTAAATACCTTATCCTTCATTTCTTTCTTTTCTTTATCTCGTTTCTTTGTTCAATCTCTCTCTTGCATTTCCCATTTGCCTCCTGCTTCCAGTTCTTCTTCTTCTTCTTCACTTTCCTTCTTCTTGATACTTCTTCGATGGCAGACCAAGGTGGTTCCTCCAACCCTTCTCCTTTCTATGTCCCGCCAGGCACAGTCTTTGAAGGTCAAGGATGGCGTTCCTCGTACAGGGAGAAACATCTTTCTGGGCTTCGGGAGGAGTTTGGCATTCTTGAGAGTGCCAACATTACTATCCCTGCACGGGGATGTTGTGAGGTCGAAGGCTATACAAGTAGGACTACCCTGTACGCCGCCATGTTCTCCCATGGCTTGAGGCATCCTTTTTGTCGTCCTCTCCAAGACATTTTGGATCTCCTTCAGTTGGCTCCTGCTCAACTCCATCCTCACTCTTACAGGACCTATTTGAGCGCCTGTATTGTTTATCGCATGGTCTTGGAACCCCTAGGGGATGTTTACCCGAACCTAACGGCTCGGAAATTTTTACGCTTCTATCATTTGCGGTCAAATAAAGGCAACGTTGCTAGCTTCCGCAAAAAAGATAGATTTCCTCCTCTGGTTTGCCTTGAGAGTCATCATTCCAATGCTAAGGTATGGAATACCAAATTCTTCTTTATAACCGGCATAGGCTAGGATTTTCCTGCTGGGAAAGCTCGTACCCGAGATTTTCCCGTCAGGGCGATATGGCGCCTCGTTCCTGAGGACAAAACCTTGTGGGCGACCATGCCGCCTCTGTCATGTTGGGAATTATCCCGGATTGAAATTGTTAGCTCCTGGGTTGAGGCCCATGAAGATGAGTTGGCCTCTGACCTCATCTTGACGCCCGCTAATATTGACTGCTTCTTGATGACGCCCGATCATTCCCAGGCTCAAGGGCAGAAATTTATGATTTTAGAGGTGATCCCAGCCTTCATAAAAAACCTCCCATGAAGACCAAACCCTCCTTCAGTTATGAGGAGGGTAACCGCCCCGAATAAGAAGGGGTTGAAAAGGTGAAAAAATCATCTGTTCTGAAGGGTGGCGAGGAGAAGAGGGAGATCCGAAGTAAAAGGAGGAATGATGGTACAAGTCAGAAAAGGACTCGTCCTGAAGGCTCCTCCCCTTCATCCCCTCCATGAAAGAAAACTGTGGTGGCTACGGAGGACACCCTGGTACAAGCGCCCATTCGTCAGTAGATGGAAACTGCTGTACGTTCTAGTGGCGCCCAGGGGCAGAAACCTTCCCTGCCTACTCAGCAGTGGGTGGAGGCTCCTGAACGCCCCGGAGGTGTCCAGGCCAAAGGACCCTCCCTACCCAGCTTCGCCGCTTCTGTACCACCTCGTGGGTCGTCGGCCAAGCCACGGGCCCTCAGTCTGCTAGACGCCGAGAGCCTGGCTAGCATGGCTCTTTTCGACCTGGCCGATGCTTTCCAGGTCAGCTCTCCCTCTTCTGCAAATTCACTATTGATCTCTCCCATTTCTGGGTTTTCCATAGTGGGAGGTCAGGCGAGAGGAGGTGAGTTGGACGCCGAGATTACTGCTGCCTTGAACCTTGAGGGTATTATAGGCCCTGAGGTCGTTGTGGGCTCGGTCTCTCCAAGGCCACTGGGGGTCGATTCTGCTGAGCTCCTGGTACCTTGCCCCGGGGCAACTTGTGCTAAAACTAGAGTTGTCCTAGCGACTCCTGAGACCCTGGCCACCATCTTTTCTAAGGACCGCACCCCTGTCTCAGCAGGGAGTGGCGAGGGGCCTTCCATACCTTCTCACTTCTCCCATTTCCTGGGAGATGGGGTGGACTCCGTTTTGAGAACGGAAGGAGGTGATGGTCTGCCGGAAGCTGCACGCCAGGCTGAGGATGCTTCACCTTGCCCCTAACCTCCTGCCCCCGTTATATGCCTTGACAGTCAGTCTGGGGAGGGGGCAGGTCCTGGCCTTACTTTAGGTCCCTTGGGGGACTTTGGTCACTCAACCAGTGGTGAAGCCTCTTCCTCTTCGGCCAACACCCAAACTGAAGCGGTTACTCAGATGGCCAATCACTTAAAAGATTGGTTTTCGAAGGTACTATTTTGCTTGTTTTTCTCATTTACTTTCTTTTTTTTTTTTAAACAATTTCTAGTGTTCCTTTTTTTACAGGGTTTGAAGATTTGGCGGCATGGATCGTGGAAGACCGTGCTTGCCTAGAGGGGGAAGTTCTTGAAAGGTGGAAGGCAGGCGAGGCCGCAGAGCTTGCTGTCAAGGAATGGCAAGCAGACAGGGTGAAGCTGGACGCCATGTCCAAAAGGGTGAAGGAGCTTGAGACACAGTTGGAACTATCAGAGGGTCATTCCCTCTTGCTTCAAGGCGACTTGGAGATTCGAGAGGAGAAACTTTGTCGTCTCCGAGAGTCTGATCGCCTTGCCCGAATAGCTAAAGAACGGGACACCCACGACCTAGAATTCGTCAAGGCTGAACGGGACTTATTAAAGTCCCAGCTTTCGGACGTCCAGCGAAAATCTAAAGCCGATCTGCTCGCCGTCCCGTCCGAACTCCTTGCTCTTATCCAGGATCGAGAGTCAGCTTACCAAGAGCTGATATCTTCACAGGAGAAGGTTGTTTTTGCTTCCTGGGATCTTTCCTTGGCCTAGGGGGAGTTACAGGAGATTAGGGATCGTCATGAGAAGTACAAGAAAGATGTTGCGGGCGCGGTCGAAGAGCGAAGGCAAGCTATGCTGCAAATGGAGGCTTGGGGTGAATGCCTAGCCGAAAAGAAAAAACAGGTTGCCAAGGTTCGGGCCGAGGCTCAACGCCTTCATGATCAGCTAGCCTTGTGCCAGATGTTAGGAGCCGTGCCTTTGGTTTTGGCTATGGCTCCGGCATTCTTAGGCTAAGGGCCCTTCGCTTGTCCATTCCTTCTACAGACCTTGTAAACCTAGATCGGGACTTATTTGTTCCTGATGAGAACAACCACTGCCGAGTTGACAGGTTTGGGTGAAACGAAATGCCCGACGCCTTCGCAGGGATTCCCCCTCTGCCACCCCCAGACGATGCTGCCTAATTCTTTAATTCTTTTTGTTTTGCTTCTTTGATGTACGCCTTTTTTTCAATTTTGATCGGGATTTATGATGTAACACACATTTTGTATTACATTTTTTCATCGATATTGAATGTTATTCTTTTTCTTTTGCTTTTCTATTGTGTAGGAATTTTTTGTTGCATTCCTACTTTGTTAACCCAGTTGTCGCCAGTTTTCATATTTGGCACCTCCATCTGTTACAACTTGTCTCTAGCATTTAGGGTTGGCGTGGTTTGATGTCCTACGCGCCCCTCTATACTTGGCACCACAAGCTGTGATAGCTTGTCTTTGGTGTTTAAGAGTCGGCGTGGTTCGATGACTTACGCACCCCTCTATACTCGGCACCACAGGCTGTGATAGGTTGTCTTTGGTGTTTAAGGGTAGGCATGGTTTGATGGCCTATGTGCCCTTGTGAACGGGGATTCCTCTGTAGGAGTCTTTGTCGAAGTTCTGTACACCCTAAGTACTCCAGGTAGCTCCTCTGCCCATTCTCACTTATTCTCTGCGACTTTCTTCTTTAAGATTGAGAGCAATGCTTTGTTTGTAGCTTTCGCCTGTCATTTCGATTGAGGGTGACCCGGCGAAGAGTATTTTACTTTAACTTTTAATTCTGCACACCATTCTCTGAAGTGATCTGAATCGAACTGGCGTCCGTTGTCCGTTACTATGCTTTGAGGGACCCCAAACCTGCAAATGACATTCTTCTATAGAAACCTCGTGACAGCCTTGCTTGTTATAGATGCCAGTGATTCTGCCTCGGCCCACTTCGTGAAATAATCCACAGCTACCACCATGAACTTTACCCCGCCCTTTTCTGGTGGGAAAGGTCCGACTAGGTCTAAACCCCACTAGGCAAAGGGCCATGGTGCGGTAATGGATGTCAGCTCCTCTGGGGGGGCATGCTGTATTGGTGCATGCGCCTAACATTCCACACATTTTCTATTAAATGCTTGAGCATCTCTCAAGGCGCTGTGCCAATAATAGCCCGCCCTCATCGCCTTCCTTGCCAAAGTCTTTCCGCCCGAATGGTTTTTGCCTATACCTTTGTGTATTTCTACCAACACATATTGGGCTTCTTGGGCGGAGATACCCCGTAATAATGGGGCGGAAAAACCTCTTCTATAAAGAACTCTGTCGATAAGTAGAAATCTTACCGCCCTCCGCTGCATCCTTCTCGCCTCATCCTTCGCGTCTGGTAACTTCCCTTCATCCAGATATTCAACTAGCTTTTTTGCCCATTCAGGGACGCTGGTTCCCACAATCTCTACCTCCATTCCGATGGCTGGGACTTCAACGACTCTATGCTCTACTGGCCATGGGAGGGGTGTTTCGTCCATGCCCGACGCCGCCCTAGCTAATCTGTCTGCCACTTCATTTTATTGCTCTAGGAATCTGGGCTATACTGAAATAAGAAAGGAAGTCCCGTGCTTCCCACACACGGTCAAGATACTTCTTCAACCTTTCCCCTTTCGTTGCATACAAACCTAAAACTTGATTCACAATTATTTGAGAATCCGACTTAACTTCCACCTTAGTTGCTCCTATCTTGGCGGCGAGGCAAAACCCTGCCACGAGCGCTTCATATTCTGCTTCATTGTTTGTTACCTTGAAAGTGAGCGTTACCATATGATGCAAATTCCTACCATCAGGATCTACCAGGAATATTCCCACGGCTTTCTTGTTGGAGCCACTGTATCCTCTTGAGTGAAACCTGAAAATTCTACTATGAAGTCGGCTAGGACTTGTCCCTTAACTGTTTTTCTAGGTTTGTACCTCAAATCAAACTCGCTTAACTCCATTGACCACCCAATCAGTCTCCCCGAACTCTCAGATTTCCTCAAGGTTTTTGCCAGGGAAGCCTCCGTGAGTATCTTTATAGTGTGAACTTGGAAATAGAGATAGAGTTTTCTAGCCACTGTTACTAAGGCAAAGGTTAATAACTCGATCTTTGGGTATCTCGTCTCGGCTCCCCTAAGGGCCCTGCTAGTATAATACACCGGATATTGAGTTCCTCCTTCCTCTTTCATCAGGACGGACACAGCATTTGGGGAAGCCGCGAGATAGGCGTGAAGCACGTCACCCTTTTGTGGCTGTTTCAAAAGTGGTGGGTTGGCCAAATATTGTTTTAACTTCTCGAACGCCTTATGGCACTCTTCATTACAGGTATGCGTCTTCCATAACACCTGAAAGAAAGGGAGGCATCTATCCGTTGAACGAGTGATGAATCTCCCTAAGGCGACTATCCTACCCGCCAACTGCTGTGTTTCGTTTAGGTTCTTGGGTGGCTTCATGTTGAGTATGGCGGCTATTTTCTCTAGGGAAGCCTCAATTCCCCTTTCAGACACAATGTAGCCCAAGAACTTGCCGAATCTAACCCCGAAAGTGTACTTTGAAGGGTTCAGCCTCATCTTATAACGGCGTAGTGTTTCGAACGCCGCCCTCAGATCACCCAAGTGTCGAGTGGGTTCTTTGCTTTTAACTAACAGGTCGTCTATGTAGACTTCCATAGATTTTTCAATCTGCTCTTGGAATATCCGATTTACCAACCTCTGATAGGTTGCTCCTGCATTCTTTAATCCAAATGGCATAACCTGGTAGCAATACAGTCCCCGGTCTGTTACGAATGAAGTTTTATTTTTGTCCACCAGATACATCCGGATTTGATTGTACCCAGAATAGGCGTCCATAAAACTTAGCATACGGTGTCCCGCCGTAACGTCCACGATTACATCAATGCGTGGCAGGAAAAAATTATCTTTGGGGCACGCCTTATTCAAATCAGTGAAATCTACGCACATTCTCCACTTTCCATTTCTTTTTTTTACCATAACCACATTTGACAACCATTCTGGATAGTGAGACTCCTTAATGAATCCGGCAGCGAGCAATTTTTCTACTTCCTCCTTGATGGTGGCGTACTTTTCTCCGCTGAATGATCTCCTTTTCTGGCGTATAGCTTTATGTGCAGGGTCCACGCTCAGATGATATTCGATGACTTCGTTATCTATGCCAGGCATTTCTTCATGACTCCAGGCGAAGATATCCCTATACTTGATCAACAACTGCTTCATTGCCTCCTTATCCGTCAATGACATATTAGTTCCAACGTGGGTTGTTGACCCTGGGCGGTCGGCGTATAATACCACGAGTTCCAATGGCTCATTTACCTCAGCGTGCTGCTGGCTTTGTTCGTCTCGGACCTCCACCTCCTCCAATAACAGTGATGGAGGATAAGGAGGGATCAATTCTTTTTTTCATTCCTCCACCATACACACCTTCTCTCGACTTTTTCGGAGCTCCTAGACATAGCATTCCCGTGCTAGAGCCTGCTCATCTTGTGACTTTCCTACCTCATTGCTGGTTGGGAACTTCATCTTGAGGTGGTAAGTGGAAGTAACTGCCCTCAGTTGATTGAGTGTCGGTCTTCCAAGTATGGCGTTGTAGGAAGAGGGCGCTTTTACCACCAGGAAATCAGTCATGGTTGTAGTCGTCCGCGCCCCGGATCCAGCAGTCACTGGGAGAATAATGGCTCCCATGGGAAGGATGGTGTCCCCAGAGAAACCTGTCAACGGTGTTGGGGAAGGTCTTAATCGACTGACGTCAATCCCCATCTTTACGAACGCCGCCCAGTATAGGATGTCAACGGAGCTCCCATTATCAATCAGTACTCGTCTGGTCGTATAGTTAGCTATCACCAAAGTGATCACAAACGCATCATCATGTGGGTAAAATATTCCATGTCGATCTGCCTCTCCAAAAGTAATGACCATTTCGTCTCCGCCCAACCTTGACTCCTTAGGGACTCTATCCGCCAGAAACACTTCTTCGTATCTGGCTTTTCGCGCATACGCCTTCCGGCTAGATGTGGACATACCACCCCCAGCAAACCCTCCTGCTATAGTCTGAATTTCTCCTATGGGTGTCCTGTTCCTTTAGCCTCTGGGGGGTGCTCTGTCCCTTCCATTCTGGCTGTTTGACACTCTGTGCCGTGGTTCGGGCGTCCTGCTTCTTTTGGTTCCCTACCCATTTTCTTGGCGCCTTCTCGGCTTTGAACGTTCCACGATCATTCGCTCTAACTTTCCGGTTCTGGTCATTTCAGCTACTTTTTTCTTCATGGTTGTGCAATCCTCGGTCTAGTGGGACCCGGTCTGGTGATATTTGCAATAACGTCCACTTGTATTGCGACGTTCTTCCCTTTCCTTCTCGTCTTCCCGCACACTTAAGTTATTGTCTATGAGTCTGGGACTGTA
Source organism: Pterocarya stenoptera (assembly GCA_003123785.1). Taxonomy (NCBI): domain Eukaryota; kingdom Viridiplantae; phylum Streptophyta; class Magnoliopsida; order Fagales; family Juglandaceae; genus Pterocarya; species Pterocarya stenoptera. The sequence continues at coordinate 41,534 of QEOT01123780.1, forward strand.
GCCCGCCGTTTTCTCCTGCCGTCCTTCTTGCCGACTCGTACCAACTTTTCTTTCGACCTGGCCTTCTCTTCTTTCAGGCTTACTGCTTGCCCTCCCTGGGTTAACCAGAGCTTGCAATGTATCCTCAGCATTGACAAAGTCATCGGCTTTGTCCATAAAGTCCCTGAGTGTGAACGGAGTTCTTCTGGCAAGCTCTGCCATAAAAGGGCTCTAGGGCCATATCCCTCCCAGCAGGGCGGCAAGAGTGATCTTCTCATCTTGGTCGTTCGTTGTCAAACGCTCTTTGTGTTAGGTATGTTTTTAAATCCTCGTCTTCCCTTTGCTTAATAGTAAGAGGATAGGCGGTCGGGCGTCTTCTCCTTCTACTAGGCATGAATTGAGTCAAGAATTGTTTAGCCAATTCTTTGAAACTGTCTATCGACCATGGTCGGAGAGTTCTGAACCATCCTCTCGCTGTTCCTTTTAATGTTAACGGGAAGACTTGACATGCTATCTCGCCGGTAAAGCCGTGGAGCACGATATGGGCTTTGTAGTTCTCCAGATGATCCATTGGATCCTTGGATCCATCGTATAGGTCTACTTGGGGAACCTTAAACTTCGGCGGGAGGGGCACTGCCATAATTCGTTCGCTATACCGCAGATCTGTTCTACCGAGTAGACACTTGACTGAAGAAGAGCCTCCCATCTTTTTTGCCATTTCCTCATATTTCTCCGCCAATTCTTTCAACTCATCGTGCATCTTTTCTTTCTTCGTCCGCCCCAGAGGTGACTCCATATTCGATTGCTCCTCTCCTTCTCCTTGTTCACTGTGGGCGGGTATGGCAGTATTGCTGGATTCAGCATTCCTCCTCCGAAGGTTGTCATTTTCCTTCTTCAAGATCTCCATTGTTTCCAATGCATGCTTCAACCTTTCCTCAGCTGCCGCCAACCGCCCTTCAACGGACGGATCCATTGCTCGACTTGCCACAGAACGGGTGACGGTTGGCATGTGAGAACCACGTAAAGGGTTTATCCGTCTAGAGATCCCACAGACGGCGCCAAATGTTAAGGACGTGTCTCACTTCCAACCTGTCTCGTGACCCTGCGCAATGATTTGGGTGAAATCGGCCTGGTTCGCTTGAGAAAACTCCAATGCTTAAGTTAGTTTTTAGAACACCGAAAAATAATTCGAAGGAAAAAAAAACCCCCTCTGAAAGGAAAGAAATCTCCTTTTTATTAAGGGTTACCTGGAACCTATGAAATCCTCATTTTGCGTTCGATAGACGGCAGATCCTCTTGTTTTGATCCGAGTTTTTGGGTGCATTCCGTGGTTGAAGTGGTCACGTATTTTCAGGAATCCCTGCTTTCTCGTAGGTGGTTGCATGCATCTTGTTGGCTTGACTGAGTCCTTGATACGTCGACTTTGTATATCGATGCCAACAGTCTTTTCCGTTGGGCCTCTTTTCTACTAGGGCCTGCTTTCTCAAAATTGGCTTTTTCATTATTATAAACCCTCCACAAACTTCCACTACAACTCCCGTTTCCAAACTGTCATTCTCTTTCTCACAGTTTTATTGGCAATCAAACGGGAAATGATTGAGAAACCAAATGGTTTTTCTTTTTCAATCGTAACATACCCATACTTTTGGTTATTCGACGGTTCTCTTAAGTTTTCAGTTTCTGAGATGGAGTTGAATCGTTTCTGTAATAGGATGTCGTCGGGATTGTTGCGAAGCTGTCGGATTGTATAGCTGGTAGAGGTGGGAATATACTCGGCACGGACGTTTTCGTACCTAAAGGTAGTTTTCTGAGTTTGTTTTATCATTTTGCTTGAGGTTGCCTTTAAGTTAATTTTCTGTATCTTAGTTCGGTGCTTTTTGTTCAGTGGATTGCTTCTTTGGGGTATGCCAATTAGTTTGATGGAATAAAGAAAATAGAAAAAAAAAATCAATAAGCTAAATGTTTATGGACACTTGATTTGAATTAACCATGGTCAAACTGAATATTTGTACAACATGGACTAAATGCATCTACAACGTAGCAGTGAATTTATTTTGATCCTGTTAAATGGCCTCAGCAGCAAATGGATGAAGACTTTGTTAGGCTGTCAAAAATGTTTAATGCCATGAGATCTGTCATCCGGGTGTCGGATCGCGACTCTAGATATAATATTGTTGTCCTTGCTTCAAAGCAGGTATATGTTGTTATTTTAGTGAAAACTAGAAAATTACTGTTTTAAAAACTAGAAAATTTAGAAATGACAAACAATGCACTGATGGTATTGTTTCATCTTGCTTAGTTGGGAATTAGCTTAAATCAGGAAATAGAAGGTATTAAATTAAGAGACAAAGACAGATACTGAACGATATTAGGAAAGTTTGAGAACATTATGAAAACAGTGATGCTTAAGAAATAAACAATGTACGATTTTTTTGTAATTTATATAGAAATAACTATAATTTTTTTGCATCAATGGAGGTCTTTCCTGACTAATTTTGGGATATTAAAACTCAAACAAAAAGGTTGCATTGATGTTGTGGGAGGTTTTGGGTGGGAGAAAATTGCCTTGTCTTGTAGCATTCTTGTCACATACCAATCAAAGAATGCTCACTGAATCTTTAGTAGTATGTATGGTTTTGGGTTCAAAATCTTATCAGAAATAATTGCCTTAATTATAAAAATAGATTCATAAAGAGTGGAACATGTAAGAATGGATTGCAATTGGACTCTCATAGTGACCTCAGATCATTAATGTACCATTTCAATATTCTGATTTATGCTCTCATGATATATATATATATATATGATCTTTCTCATCTAAACATCATGCAGCTTGGTTGAGGAACTTGAACCTTGACAAACATTAACTCAGGAATTAAACAGTCATTTTTTCAGTACTTGAGTTGCATCTCAATCAATATCATGATGTTGTTGTTTTATTTTATAGCAAGTGGTAAAGGAGAGGATGAAGTCAAGAGTTCTAATTTCCATACATGTTTTAGAAGAATAAAAGAAGAGAGAAATGTACCCTAAATCATGTCCATTTGTAAATCATATATACACAATATAGAGAGTATTGAAACAAAAGCAGATGATGTATTTGTAAAAAGACTGTGAAGAGTTGAGATGTATGTAACAACCCGATCATAAGTTTAGACTATAAGATAAGTTTTATTATTATTATTATCAAATTTTTTATAGGATTATTAAATTAGAGTTCTATCAAGATTAAGATTTCTAAACATACTCACGGTTTCACATGCACATGCACTTACGGCTCTCTTCCCCTCAACTTTAGGGTTTTGTTTTTATTTTTATTACAACTGCATATCACACGTTAACTTCACAGTCCACGCACGTCTCCATTCTATTTTTTCGGCAACCGTCTATATTTGGAACTCATACATGATAGATGAAAAATACCTTCAACCTAGAGCTAGGGTTGCCGCAGCAGCTCCATGGTTTCACAACAAACCACATGGCAACCACCATAAACTCCTCCACGTCTCCTCCCCAGCCCAAGCAACACCACAGAAGCAAGACCCACAACCTTTTCCCCTCGCACGGACGCAACCACGCAAAACCATGGCACTAGTGCAGCTTCTCCACATTGCAGCAACTCCACGCTGCCCAAAACAAGCCGACGCCACCTCGCTGGAATCCACCACAGTGTACATCCAAACACTGGTCAATTGCATCGCAGCCTCGCCACCCGAAGCCAAGCTCCACGCACGGCAGCCCCTGTTTTTCACACCGAAAAACAGAGCACTCACAAGCTGCCCAGCCGTGAACCACCCCGTGCAGAGCACCACGTAAGCCAATGGCCAGCCACATCTCTTCCACCTCGTGCCAACTTGTATGCCAAGAACCACCACTGCCGAAAACCCAGCTCAACAGCGTTGCGGCCTCTTGCACCCGTAGATGAGCAACTCGACACAGCCAGTCCAAGTGGTTTTACCAGCCACCTTAAGGACGTCGAACCACCACCCACGGCGCCAGAATTGGTCGACCATCCCAGCCCCTTTGAGGCCACTCCCTCTCGGTGAGCACACGACCGCCAGCCACCCAGCCCAGCCATAAGCTCCTCCTCCTTCTCGGCAGGCTCTATCGTCAGCTCTCTCTCCCCCTCTCGGTGTCGCACCACCACAAGGACTCCCCAGTTGCGCCGCTGTGACCCCTCACTAGTCGCCTGAACCGCTACACGTCAACTCTTCCACGGTGAGCCCCTACTTCGCACGTCTCTTTCCCTCTTTCCCAAGCCCTCTGTTTCTCTTTATAGTATGAAGTTGTGTTTTAAGTTTTAATTTACTACATACTATAATAATAAGATTACCTTTATGTCATTTTAATCTAGTATCTTGGAGGATTGTTTTAAATTATATTTATAAACCTACATTTAAGTCTATGTTAATTATGGATATTATTACATCCTTTTATTTGAAGTTGTGTTAGGCTTAATATTTTAAATGTGAGCTTTTACTTAAATATATATATTTATATATAGGCATATTTACATATATATATATATTAGTTAAAGACTCAATTATTATAAAGAAGTGTTTAAAGAATTTGAAATATATATTCAAGTCTAATATTGAGCCTAATATTTTAGTTAATATTACTTTGTCTATTTAATAGAATTTTTATGCTCTATTTTAAATAGAAAACAATTAAGGAATTTTAAACTATATTATTTAGTATTAATTTTATAATTAAATTTCAATAGTAAATAGCAAGTGTTTAATCGTTTATTTTAAATATTTTAAATCTATGGTATGAAATGAATCTCTTGTATTTTTATAATAGATTTTGATATATTTATGCTATTGAAGTTGTAAATTTTCAAAATAAAGAAATATGTTAAGAGTATTTAAATAATATTGATAATTATTATATTTCTTATAAGATTAAATAATTATGTTAAGAAAGTAAATCTATTTTAAGAATTTAGATTTTTATGACTTATTTATAATAGTCTAAGTATTCTACTAAATTATAATATGTTATTAGTATTTTAAGTAATTTAAAATATCATGATTTATCGATTATGGTGTTAAACAGAAAATTATTTGACTATTTTCTAGATTATGAATTTAATTAATTAGGTTATTAGTACATGTTCCTAGAAAAATTTAGTGATATTTAATATTGTGTATAGGTGACGAGTACGACTTGTGATTCAAGAAGAAGCGCAGCAAGGTAAGTAATTTGATCACAAATTAGGATCATCATAGTTCAACTTATATAGATTATTATTCAAGCCAGTTCATTGATAGCCAATTTTTATGTATCACTCATGTCATATGCAAACATGTCATTCAACATAGCACAGGATCAATTCATTCCACATCATGTTCAGATTTAGAAATTATAATTATATATGTATTATCTCATGCATCTCATGGTCATAAGACACGTAAGCTATCTTAAGTTCAAGTGCAAGATATAATCAGATCAGTTAATCAGATGGCCATTCAGATGCATAGTACCAATGCAGTTTAGTTTCAGAGTGGATGTACAAGCCACAGACTCAAGCGTGGTCGACCATAGTATGCTAGAATACTATTAGCGGCTCCCCTCGTGGCCACGGGAAGTGTGGGGCCGGTGCACAACCTCGCACACATGGTTAAGTGTGTTGGCCAGTTAATTCAGTCAGTTAAATCAGAACAGTTAGTTAAGTCAGATCAGTCAGTTAATTCAGATAAATCAGTCATGCATAGTATAAACATCAGTATGAACAGTCATGAATTTTAAGCTCTCAACATGAAAAACTTTTATGAAAACCTTATGCTTAGTATGTTAACGTTGTGATGGATTTCTTACTGAGTATTCGACTCATTTTAGTTTGTTTTCATGTTTTTAACCACTCAGGTAAGGATGATGATTACGAATAGGCAGGCCAGGATTAGAAGGAGCAGTTGACTTAGTTTCAGACATTCTAGAAATAAATTTATTTTAGTGCTTTCATGACATGACTTTTATTCAGTTTATTGATTTAAGTTTTTAAGACATTTTTATCAGACACAGTTTTATAAAATAAATCCTAAATTGTTTTTCATTTAATATGAGATCTCTTACCGGGTTTATTTTATGAAAAACTCGTGACATCTCTAACCTACGGGAAGGGGGTGTTATAATGTATCACTGCAACATTCTCTTGTTTTCTCATTGATTTCCAATACTGTAGGTGTACACCTGTTATAGAAGGATTCTCTAACAGATTCTAAGGAGGTGTCCATACAATGCATGACACTTGTCATTTCTCTTACACATTCTGTTATTTATGGAGATTCTAGAATATTTGCATATTATGCTATTTGTTAGTCGTGGATGGTGCTGCTGCAGTATTTGATGCCTTTATAGAGAGACACATTTGCTTATATTAGATTTGATTTTGTCACTCATGTCTCTCGGATGCCCCTATATTCAAAAACAGCTTAGGGAGCATGACTATATTATAGGTCCTATATTACATTTTCCCCCCCATTTGGATATGTTACTCCACTGCTATGTTAATTTACATATTTCTCTACCAGTTACAGCCACTTACCAATAATGAAACTACACCAAACACTGCTGCTCATTTCCTATCCCATTTATATGGTAGATACCACCTGGCCCATTCTAACTTTCTTGAGAATTTTAAGCTTTTGTGTAAGGGTTAGTTTTTATCATGAATTTGTTGGTTAGTTAATTTTGTTTTTGGTGAATATTCAATGCAGTGCAAGCTGTGCATGCAGACATTTGTGTGCACCACTACGAAGGTGAAGTGCAGGGAGCATGCGGAAGGAAAGCACCCCAAATCTGATGTTTATACTTGCTTCCCTCATCCGAAAATATGAATGAATGTGGAGATGGATTGAGAGTATCATCGTCATATATGTAAATCTTTCTATTATGATGTGCTTACATCGTGGTTGCTTTATCCATGTTGTGGTACTGTCTGAATATTGATGTATACTTGTTCTTTGTTCAAGTGGAACTCAGTGTTCAATTATAATGAATATTGATGCCATTGGTTATGGAAGCTTATTTAATTGTGGTGAGAAATGCATTGATCATGAAAAATTGGTTGAGTCATTTTAATCATTTTCAATAACTAAGCAACCAATCTGGACATTTCCTGTATGAGAAATATTGTTCATGTTAAAATTTGTCATTCCCAAACATAATTGCTGTGTGGCATGTTTTATGGCTTATTTTAAATCATGTGTTTGGATGTTAAACTGAGTTGAATTGAGTTGAGATAATAAAATATTATTAGAATATTATTTTTTAGTATTATTATTATTTTAAAATTTGAAAAAGTTAAATTGTTTATTATATTTTGTATTGGGATTTAAAAAAGTTGTAATGATAAGTTAAGTTGAGTTGAGTTAAATTGAGGATCCAAAGTTACATTCAACTAAACCCTAGTCTTCGCATTAAGAACCCACACACAAAATTGACTGCCCACATTCAGTGAGAGGGAGCCATAAAAATTTATGGGTTTATAATACATATTCCAAATAGCATGGCCTCTTGTTTGTTTACACACAGGACTCCATGGGATCAGCTTACTGGATGCGCATCATGCCACTTTCTGCTGCCCTCACATGAAAGAAATATGGATGTGCCTGCACCACCAATATCAGAGTGGCAACATTTTAGTATGCCCAAGAATATCAGAGTGCCCTTTCATTTCAGAGTGGCCCTTCATTTCAGATTTGTAAAAGACTAGCTAATTACAGGTACCAGACTGCTAAATTACAAAGTCTAAATCCATCAAACAAGTTGTGTCAAATATAATTAGTACATCACTAAATACGTACTGATAACTAGAAAAATACAAGACATTTTAAAGCTTACAATCCAGCAAGTTATCATCCTTAATTCTAAACCCCAGTACTGACTAGCAACTAGGAAATTACAAAGTATTTTAAAGCTTCAAATCCATCAAGATCCAAGTTTCCACTGCAGAGTAGAGTAATCAGCACTTCTTTCGGATGGAGCATCTCCAAGCATGTAAGTTTAAAAAACATACAAACCATTCTACCCCAAACAGGTTCAAAAAACATTTTTCTCAATGGTTGTGTTTGTAGTAGTCAAAGCTCAAGAATTCTGCCATGTCATTATCGAAGGAGGTTATGTACATGTGATACTTGCTGATCTTTCTAAGCAAGATCTTTTTACAAACTGGGTGTGCATCATAACTTTGGCAAAATGGGTCGCTCCTCCTGATCGAAAACTCAATATTTATTCTGAATGAATTTTTTTTCCCCACTGCAAAGAAAACTCGATAGGACAGAAAAGGAAATAAAAACTCTAGATTTTGAGATCGACTACTTTCAGTAAATTATTATCAATTTGGCGCAAAATTACAAATTTCTCAATATGAACAATAGATCTCATGTTAAAGAAGATTATTTATAAATTTATATGAAAATACATTACCCCTCCCGTAGATCTCTAGATGCGGGTTCTCTTTCGTATGGTCTAGATTCACACCGTCGCGGGACTGAGAAGAGGCAGCATGAAGGATTTTGGGTGAAGGAAAGGTGAGCCGCAGAAGAAGGGTCGCAAGACTGGGGAAAGTCACATCGATGGAGATTGAGGTGCTCGCCAGTTAAGAGGATGAAGGGAGGGGGGGAGATGGGGGAGGAGCAGGTGGGGAAGGGAGAAGAGGAAAAAAGAACAGGAGGAGATAGAAGAGAGAGAAAACAAAAACTTTGAAAACGTGCACCCGAAAGCCCCCTATTGACACGTATTGTGTGCAGATGTAGTGCACAGTAACTTCTCCGAAGTGTTTTTCTTTTCGATAATGAATAGATAGTAACAGAGTCTATCATTATGCATACTCGGATCCCCAGATCGCAATCCGAAAAAACAGTCGTACAAATCCGAAGTGTTTTTCTGTCAAAATATTGCATAACCTCCAATTAATGCACATCTTGTCAGGCACATGGATGGTTGGCGAAAGAAGATGCTTGGCGAAGGAAGAGCACCAAGATCTCTGGCATAGCCTCTAATAAATGTACTTAGCCTCCAATAATATATCCTCCAATAATAAATGTACTTAGCCTCCAATAAATGTACTTGTGCATAATGAAGTTGCGTCGGCTCAAGACGGACGTTTAATTAGTGTGGTAGAGTGTGCAATGATGTAGCGCCAGTTACCCATATTCTCACCGTTCTATTTTACCTCTCTATCCTATCGCTATAATTTTTTATTTTTTTATTTAATAATTAAAGAAATATTTTTTAATAATATTATGATTTTTTTAGTTTTTTAAAAAAATATTAAAAAATAAATGTAAAAAAAAAACTTAATTTACCTCACGGTAGCTCCGAATAGAATGGTAAACGTAACACACCCCTTTACTATATGTTAATTACTATTTATTTTTCATATTTTATATGTATAATTTGTTCATAAGATATAAATATACTTTGTATAGTATAATAGTATTTTTTTTAAAAATATTTTTCATAGAATATAAAGATAGTTTTTTATAAGATGTAGAATATATGCTAATAAATAGTGGTTGATAAGAAGAAATTTTTCTATCCTTTATAGATGTCTTTTTTTTTAAATTTTAATATTCTCTAATTTTATTTATTTTTTGTCTAGGTAGATTTTTAATTTCAGATTATCATATTTTTCTTTTAGGTTATATATTTTTTTTTTCAAAAATTCAAAAATAGTTTATTTTATTTTTTATAATTTTGTTACAGTTTTCCTAGGGGCATGGATATTGAAAACTTTTTTTTTTCATACCAACTATTTATTTTGTTGTAATTGATCATGACATGGTAAATGATTGTCATAACAATATTCTAAATCAGTGATATGACTGGAGTTAAACAGATTGTCATGGACGTTTTACCTTACATGACAGACTACAGAGTCACTGATTTTTTTGTACTTTTTGTTTTTTTTTTGTTTTTAGTATTTATATTTGTTTTCTTTTTAATATTGTGTTTTCTTTAAATGCACTAAAAAATCCTTTACATAAAAATAAAAATAAAAAAAAAAAAAAAGGAAGAAGAAGAAAAAAGAACACAATGCACTAGTGGTAACCAATTAATTTGGAGGAAAACTATGTCCAATGCATCGATGTTGCTCACAAAATACAAGTCATTATTAACTGGAGATTTCAGTCACTGACCATCGAAAGAATTGAGTTGTGCTTCATTTTATAAAGAAAAATTATTATAAATTTATACATACACATATATATATATATGTATTAGCTAATAATATAAATATAGTATTTTTATAATTAAATATATAATATGTAACCTAATTACTTGTGTCTATATATTGAATATGCTTTAGTTGATAGTTATATTTTATAATCTGTACAATAATTAGTCGATAAAATTTAATAATTTTATATACTAGTATGTGTGAACCATATGTGAAATAGATATATGTTATCATATTATGTGGATGTATTAATAATTATTGTTATTAGGCATATAATATATTGTTATTATGGATAAATATCATTTAGCTATATATTAATTATTTTTAAAATTTTAAAATCTTATAGTTCAATAGAGATTCTACTTGGTAGTTGTACAAATTCAATATTAGATTTTTTATTTATCTAATTAATTACTTAAAAAAAAATAACTCAAGTTGAGCTTGAGCTCAGCTCATTTTTTGGACGAACTTGAGCTCGAGTTGGAAGTTTAGCTTAATGAGTTAAGCACGAACAAATATTAAATAAAAATCTCAGACTCGAGTTCGAGATTTTATAGACAAGCCGAGCTCAACTTGATTAAAGCCCTACATAAATGTGAAACTCCAAATTATTGTTAAATAACTAAGAAGAGCCTATTATGTACTGCTCTTGTTTAGATAATGTCTATAACTTTAAGATTTATTTTGAATTAAATTTTGCATTGAATATTAAAATAATTCAAGTAATTAGCCTTTTCGAATAGATTAGAATGATTTAGATTTAGAGATGAGTTGAAATGATTTGTGAATAGTAAAATAAAATATTGTTAAAATATTATTTTTTAATATTATTATTATTTTGAGATTTGAAAAAATTGAATTGTTTATTATATTTGTGTAAAAATTTAAGGAAGTTGTAATGATGAAATCATGAGATGAGTTGAAGTGAAGTTTGAATCCAAACCATCTTGGTATACTCTAATTTTGAAACAAAAATGCTACTCACAACTGCCTTGGGGAACCCCCGCGGCATCGTGGCCAATTTGGCAAAGAAATGACGTCGTTCTTCGTCTTCTAAGCTGAGCCAGCAAACCTCAGTCAACCTCTGTCTTCGTTCCCATTTCGCCTCCATCCCCACGAATGCTACACTTCCTTCTTGTCCTAGTTTCTTCGTCTTCTACATCCACACGAAACCCCATCGTCCTCCACTAAGTCGCCACCCCCACGAAGTCGAAACCCCGCCGCAGCCCAATCTTCGTTTTCTCCACACTCAGTCATCATGGTCTCCACGAATCCACGAACCCAAGGACCCACACAACCCCTTCTCTTCTCCACACAGATTTGGTCTCCACAAACCCACGAAGCCACCATTGAAGCTCCCTTCGTCTTCTCTACAAACCCACGAAGCTAACCCCTTTGTCTTCTCCACTCAGAGCTAGTCTACTCAAACCCACACAACCCTTTCTCTTCTCCACAAATCCCCAATAAAAACCATCAAAGCCCCCTTCGATTAATCCACTCAGAGCTGAAATCCACTAAGGTGAGTCCCAACACCCAAGGAAGCCATAATCACAGACATTAGTGATTTCTCCCTCAAAAAACTAGATAAAAACTTGCTAAAGCAAACCCAGCAATGAAGGCAGGAAGGAGCAAGAGGGTAGAGTGAAGATAACAAAGAAAAGAACCCAAAAATGAAGGATGAAAATATCGAACAAGAAATCTAATGCAAAGAAGATGAAGATGAGGTAGTTGGTTCAGTGAGGTTTTTTTTTTTTTTTTCAAGGCCAATTTTTTGCAGAAAGATTATCTACAGCTAGCGTCCATTCTTCATCTCATCTCCAACTTTCTTTTGATTTTATTTAATTTAATAGATTCTTTTTTTTACTCCACATATCATCTTGCATCCATTGTTTATAGCAATCTGCTCAGACTTTTAACAAAAATAAATCATCATATATGAGGAGAGAATAGTAGGGGTTGCTCTGAGTAGAGATGATGAAGTGGTCTTTGACGGTGACTTCATGGAGACAATCGGGTGGAGAAGTTCCTTTGGAAGAGTCTTCCTAGCCACAATAGCTAAGTAGCAGACACTCCTCTGCCCTTCCCTTTCGAAGGCTCATGACTCAAAATGTAAAGACTCTTCCTAAGCAAAGACGAAGGGAAGAGGAGGGGCATTTGAGTCATCAAATGAAACGAGGCATTTCATTTCCACGTGGGCAACGGTTTCTCAAAGGTTATGCACGGCGGTTACATATAGCATATCTGAATTTTGAAATGTTTACTTTTTTGTATTTTTAGTTTGGATCAAATTAGTCCTTCAATCGATAAACTGTTTGTAATTCATTGTAATGTCTCGTACGGGTCCAAGACTGAGATCTCTTTAAATACACAATTGGTCTCATTTCATTTTATTTTATTATAACATGATCTAAATATTATTACAACTTAAACACTTTTTAATTTTACTTTCATACATTTTTTATCTAATAATTAGTGATCATTATAAATTTTTCAAACTTTTATATAAAATATAAAAAAATTTCAATTTGTTTAATTTTTAAAACAAAAGTTATATTTTAACAATATTTTAACTCTACAATATTTTTATTCAGTAATTGTTTTTTCTAAAATCCAAAAACAACGTTAATGAAACCATAATATAAAATTTTTATTTAATTTAATCTAATCTTATATCACCTCTTGATCTTTTTATCAAGAGAAAAGCTATTTTACCTCTCCAAGTGTACCGTTCAAATATATTTATTTTTATTTAATAATTAAGAAAGTAATTTTCAATATATTGATGTATTTTTTTATTTTTTAAAAATATTTAAATAAAAAAAGAGTTAAATTATAATATTTTAACCAATTATGGTAAAATTTATGGTAAAATTGTGATATTTTAACCAATTATAAAAATCGATTTAATCAAAGTTAAAAATATAGAGATAAATTACAAAAACCATATCCTTACAAAAACCATTATAATATTTTATCCGTACATTTCCTAACGATCAACGAATAAATATGTGGATTATTACCATGTTTCAAGATTGTTGCACAAAATTTAAGACTTTAAAAAATAAAATTCGGACAAAATAAATGCACCTCATTAAATAATTGCTTAGCCAGAAAACAATATCAACTAGGGCTATGGTATCAGCCGCCATGTCTTATTCAAATCACATGGTATTTTTCAAAATCCCAACTTATATATATACATATATATATAAATATAAATATTATATGACCTGACTACAGTCTCACCCTTACGTTATCTACGGCAAGGCAACAACCTTTCAAAAGTGATGCAAAGAAATTTATTTATTGATTTATTTAAAAAAAAAAAAACAAACACGGTGGAAAAGCAACTCTTTTTTTACGCTTAGTGTTAACATGAACTCGTTTAGAATTCGTATATGGTTCAATATGCATGCATGCTGATCATGCACATAAAATAAATAACAAGTAGATTTATTTTATATATATTTATCAACACATGATTGATTTATAAGAGCACTCTGAATATAAAAGTTCATCAATAACTAAAAATTTATTAGTTTTTGATGATCTTCCTGCTCAAAAAAAATAATTATTAGACAACACACATGATGCTTAATTACATGATAACTCCCAAGTGCAACTGATCATCATATGAGTTTTCATCACTTTCAATCAATTTATTACCATAATATTAATATTGATTCAGAAAGACACACACATGACACACGATGATGCCCAAATTTGACCTTTCACACCATGGCAGCCTGGAAAAGGGCATTAAGCCAACCATGCATGCATGTAAATATATCATGTGAAAAATTCTTCTAACAGTAAAAGATCCGATCGATGTTAATGATAGAATTCTACTTCCGTTTCTTTCTCAAACAAACTGCTGTAACTGGTAGTTGGGGCTTCTCTGGTTTTTCTTTACCTCCTCATGAAAGAAGGTTAGCTGGATGGACACATGATCCACATTGACCCTTCAATTCCTTGAATTAACCAGCAATGACATCCAATGTTCCATGTTCTTAAATTCACACTTCTCTCTCTGTCTCTCCCTCTCTCCATAGCAAATCTAGTTTCCCACTTTCCCTAGTAGCAGAAGCGCTCTCTCTGTCTCTCCCTCTCTCCATAGCAAATCTAGTTTCCCACTTTCCCTAGTAGTAGAAGCTCTCTCTCTCTCTCTCTCTCTCTCTCTCTCACACACACACACACACACACACACACACACAAATGGCACCAAAGAATGATGGATCATCAGCTAAGAAAGTAATGAACAAAGGAGCGTGGACAAAAGAGGAAGATCAAAAACTGTCTCAGTACATTGAAATCCATGGTGCAAAGAGGTGGACGACGGTTTCTGTCAAAGCAGGTTATAACATGTCGTCTTCAAGATAAAACATCTCCACAAGAAGGAGATAAAAGGAAGTACTTATAATAATGAGAAAGAAAGAAAAGCTTTGAACCGGCCAGTACGCCCTCTGCATTTTTCTTTTGCTTTATTTGATCATCCGCCTGAACTGTTTTCATGATGTTTTTGCAGGTTTAAATCGATGTGGGAAGAGTTGCAGATTGAGGTGGCTGAATTATCTCAGACCCAACATCAAAAGAGGCAACATATCGGATGCAGAAGAGGACTTGATACTTAGGCTTCATAAGCTACTAGGGAACAGGTTAGTTGATTAATTTGAAGGGAAGGAAAAAAACATGTTATTATATTGCAAGAGAAGCAAATTAATCAAGCAATGTGATATATATTTTCACGTTTATATATATGTAGGTGGTCTTTGATAGCTGGTAGACTTCCGGGGAGAACAGACAATGAGATAAAGAATTACTGGAATTCTCATTTGAACAAAAAAATAAATCACAAGGGGAAAGCAGTAGAAGTTACAACAACAAAAGAGACCATGCCGCAGAAGCTCGACGTCGTTCAAGGGGACATAGAGGATGTTAAATTAGAAACTGGGAACTCCGTGGGCAACTTCGATGCCAACGAGTTCTTTGATTTCACTGCTGCTGATGCTTTGCATGGTTTGGAATGGGTGAATAAATTTGTAGGGTCCTATAGTTTAGAGTCCGTGGATAATTTTCTTGAACTCGAGGAGGACCCTTGGATCACCGAAAATAAGTGAGTAGTATCTATTAAACCGGTACGGTGTTTTCTCCTTGGAAAAATATGCATTAAGGAAAATCAGTGTAATTCGATCTTTCCTAAAATAAAATTCAGAAGTTTATTGTCTGGGTTATATATGATCGATGTGCACCATGTGAAGCACGCTACTGCCATCATGTGCTTGATATAGCAGCCGGAGGGAGGAACTGAGTTCATTGCACGAGTAACGTCATATATATTATATATATATATATATATTTATATATATAGGAAGAGCATGACTTTTATCCTAAAAGACAACAATATTAAATACAATATATAATATCATGTTCAAACTCTTGGTAAGTCAACATAAAACTAATTAACCCCTAAATATTAATCTTAAAACTAAGAGCTAGGGAAGCATGTTGCTAGAAAGCTCCGTTTATGTGGAGTCAACACGTACGTACGTACAAAAGCTTGAGCTCTAGTTTATATACATGCGTGTTAGCAATCAAGCCACATCGTCTTTCAGCTCAGATGAAATATCAAGCAAATCCAAGTCAGCTGCACATGACAGTTCGAAACCACCTCAGCCAAAAGAATCTTCTGGAAAACAATTGGTTGTAATTTGAGAATACTCTTATGCACAATTCTGTTTTGTACTGAGGAACTTTCGTTCTGTTGTAACAAACGTTACAGCTAGCACTATGCCATTGGCACACCATTTACTCGTACAAATGCCAGAGATCTTGGCATATTCTTTCTATAAATAGCGTCCTGTACAGAGGATGGATATCAATGAAGAGGAATATTTGAAACTCTGTTTTAGTCATCTTTTATTGTTTTACATGGTATCACGAGCCTCTATAGACTAACGTCTACCATGGCCGACGATCTTCCTCTATTAATCACCCCACCCCCAAACACCACCTCTTCTTCCCCCTTCTTCCGCATCTCAATCATCTAGTGTCTGTCAAACTTACAAATGAAAATTTTCTTCTCTGGCTAGCTCAGATGATTCCATATCTGAAAGGCCAGTGTTTATTTCATTTTGTCGATAGGTCAAGTTCCCCACCTCCTCCTTTTCTCTCCTCTGCCAAATCCAACCCTGCGTTTGTCACATGGAACCAAATTGACCAAATCATTCTCAGTGCCCTCATCTCGTCTCTATCTGATAATCTCATTGCCTAGGTAGTTGGATATTCCACGGCTAAGGACGTTTGGGCAGCTCTAGATAGACTTTTTGCATCTCAATCTCACTCCCGAGTCATCCAGTTGCATTACCAACTTGCTACTGTGTCCAAAGGCTCTTCCTCTGTTTCTGACTACTTTCGAAAAGTCAAGCATCTCTCCGATACTAT
This sequence comes from Pterocarya stenoptera, assembly GCA_003123785.1. Taxonomy (NCBI): domain Eukaryota; kingdom Viridiplantae; phylum Streptophyta; class Magnoliopsida; order Fagales; family Juglandaceae; genus Pterocarya; species Pterocarya stenoptera. The sequence goes on from QEOT01123780.1 coordinate 58,143, forward strand.
GGGTGCTGCTGGAACCCCCCCTCTCCTCTCCTGAATTCGTCTCCTACTTAGTTGCAGGACTGAGCAGTGACTACGATGCGTTTGTCACCTCAGTTACCGCTCATCTTGATCCTTTCTCTCCAGAGGAACTATATAGTCTTCTCCTAACCCATGAAAGTCGTCTATCCCATTCTTCTCATCTGCCCCATTCTACAGATCTCTCTGCTAATTTCACATCCTCTACGCGTGGCCGTGGTAACTATCGTGAAAATAATCGCGATAATTATCGGGGCCGTGCTAGGGGTCGCTCTACTCCCTTTTTGCCCACAAATTTTACTCCGAATCCTTCACCCCACATTTCATCACTTCCTCACTCAAAACCCACCTGCCAGTTATGTGGAAAAGTTGGCCATACTGCTATAAAATGTTACTATCGGTTTGATCATGTAGTCCAAAGTGACCCTCCTCGATCTTTTTCTGCCAACTACACCACATCGTCTCCCACCCCTGACCAATCTTGGTATCCCGATATTGCTGCTACCAACCACCTCACCTCTGACCTCACCCACCTCAACCTCAACTCAGCACACTACACCGGTACAGATCAGATTCGTATTGGTGACGGCAGTGCACTACCGATTACAAACATTGGTGATTCTGTGTTCAATACTTCATCCCGTTCTTTTTCTCTCAAACATCTTCTTCATGTTCCTAATATCACTAAGAACTTAGTTTCTGTTAGACAATTTTGCCATGACAATTTAGTTTTCTTTGAATTTCATAGTTCTTGTTTCATTGTGAAGGATTCCAAGAAGGGGAAACCCCTCCTTCGTGGCCCCGTACGTGATGGTCTCTACATTTTTCCTCCAACACCGTCCACTTCTTCTCAAGCTCTAGTTGGTGAGCGCACTACTTCCTCTCAGTGGCACTCAAGACTCGGGCATCCATCTCTTCAAATTGTTCAACGTGTCATCTCTCAAAATTCTCTTCCAGTCTCCATTCGTGATATTACTTCAATTTGTTCCGCATGCTGTCAAGCCAAAAGTTCTCAGTTGCCTTTTAGCTCTTCTCATCAGCACTCCACCAAACCTCTCCAGCTTATTTACTCAGATGTATGGGGACCGGCCCTGTTCTTTCCCATGATGGTTTCCGTTACTATGTTGCTTTTTTAGATGATTTTACTTGGTTTACTTGGTGGTTTCCATTAATATAAAAGTCTGATGCTATCTCAGTGTTTATTCAATTCCAAAAACAAGTTGAGTTACAGTTTAATTCTAAAATAATATCACTTCAAAGTGATTGGGGTGGTGAGTACCGTACACTTCTTACATTTCTTAAAAATCTGGGAATTTTACGCTACATCTCATGCCCTCACACCCATCAACAAAATGAGGCTGTGGAAAGAAAACATCGGCATATTGTAGAAACTGGCTTAGCTCTTATGGCTCATGCCTCACTACCTCAAAAATTTTGGCTGACTCCTTTCATACTACAGTCTATTTAATAAATCGTATCCCAACACCTCTCCTCAATAATCAATCTCCTTTTGAAAAACTTTTCTCAAAATCACCGGATTACACCTTCCTCAAAGTTTTTGGCACATCTTGTTGACCTCACTTAAGGCCCTACAATCGCCATAAACTTGATCTCCGCTCCACTCAATGCTTATTTTTAGGGTACAGTGATTCACATAAAGGTTACAAATGTCTTCATGTTCTCTCAAATAGCATTTATTTTTCTCATGATGTTATTTTTGATGAACAGTGCTTCCCTTTTGCAAAACTAACTCATAATTCTTCTCAGCCCAGTTTTGTCTCTCTTCCATCACTTTTGGGCCCTTTTCCTTGTCCTTCACCAGTACCTCCCTCATTCATTTCATTACCCGGTTCACCTTCTAAGACCATCAACTCCCCTGGCCCACCTTGTACTCCTAGCCCACCTATCCCACAAATAAATTCCTCTCTTGTCACGAACCTCATTAACTCTCCCAGCCCATCCACTACTTCCCAATCTCTCGAAAGTTCTTCATCGTCCCTGTCACAGAAGAAACCTTCTTCATTGACTCCATTATCTTCTACTTCATCTGCTCCGATTCTAATTTGTTCCAAAACCAACTCTCTTCATCCAAAAAAATTCACCGACGGAATAGTGCATTGGCCGCCGCCATGAAGCTATCTTACCATCACCTCCCCTTCTGTTCCAGATGACCCACGAAATTTCACAGAAGCCGCCAAGCATCTTCAATGGCGCACAGCTATGGCATATGAATTTCAGGCACTCATGCAAACCAACACTTGGACCTTGGTACCGTCTACAGGCATCAATAATCTGGTAGGTTGCAAGTGGGTTTTTCGCACCAAGAGGAACTCAGATGACACAATTGAGCGCTACAAACCACGCCTGATAGCCAAGGGATTTCATCAACAGGAAGGTATTGATTTCTCTGAAACCTTTAGTCCTGTAGTGAAACCAACAACCATTCGGACCATTCTCACCATTGCTGTTACTGAAGGATGGCCCCTCAGACAGTTAGACATTAACAATGCCTTTCTGCATGGGGACCTCCAAAAACAAGTCTACATGTCTCAACCCTTGGATTCTCTAATCCTGACTACCCTACTCATGTTTGTCGCTTGAATAAAGCCATTTATGGCCTCAAGCAAGCACCAAGAGCCTGGTTCTCAAAACTGAGTACACGGCTCCTTGAACTCGGGTTTACACAATCCCTCGCTGATCCTTCCCTCTTCTTGTAGAAACACTCATCTGTCACAATTTATTTTTTGGTCTACATTGATGATATTATAATTACTAGATCCTGTTCGAAAGCTATTTCATCATTTCTTACCTCTCTGAGCTTGTCGTTTCCAGTCCAAGATTTAGGTTCACTTCATTTCTTTCTTGGTCTTGAAATTCAAAAATTCTCAAATCGTCTCCTTTTATCTCAGACCAAATATATATGTGACCTCCTCAAAAGAACGAATATGGACTTAGCCAATCCTGTCAAAACTCCCATGGCCACAAATACACATCTCTCCCTTACTGATGGACCTGCCTTTACTGATCCTACTCTTTACCGAAGCATTGTCGGCAGTTTACAGTACCTTTCTCTCACACGACCAGATGTGGCATTTGCTGTAAACAAAACATGCCAATTTATGCATGCTCCTACTCTCCCCCACTGGCAAGCCGTGAAGAGGATACTGAGGTACCTAAAACATACAGCCCATTATGGCCTTTACATTCGGCCAGCTTCTTCTTACATTCTTTAAGCCTTTTCAGATGCCGACTGGGCCAGGTGCCCAGATGACAGGCGGTCTACAGGGGGCTATTGTATTTTCCTTGGCTCCAATATCATCTCATGGGGCTCCAAAAAGCAACATACAGTTGCTCGCTCCAGTACCGAAGTCGAGTACAAGGCACTCGCAAATACCACTGTAGAATTATCATGGCTTCAGTCCCTGCTTCGTGAACTTGGTATTTTTCTCTCTAAGCCTCCCACCTTATGGTGTGATAATTTGGGAGCCACATATCTTTCAGCCAATCTGGTTCTCTACTCACGTACAAAACATATGGAAATTGACTTTCACTTTGTACGTGACAGAGGTGCATCCAAGACATTAAACGTAACTTTCATTTCTTCTCGTGATCAAGTGGCTGATATCCTTACCAAAACACTGCCTTCTTCTCGGTTTCTTACACTTCGGTCGAGCCTCACCATGGTTCCCCTACTGGACTCGCGGGAGGGTGTTAGCAATCAAGCCACATCGTCTTCCAGCTCAGATGAAATATCAAGCAAATCCAAGTCAGCTGCACAGATAGCCCGAAACCACCTCAGCCAAAAGAATCTTCTGGAAAACAATTAGTTGTAATTTGAGAATACTCTTATGCACAATTTTGTTTTGTACTGAGGAACTTTCTTTCTGTTGTAACAAACTTTACAGCTAGCACTATGCCATTGGCACACCATGTACTCGTACAAATGCCAGAGTGATCTTGGTATATTCTTTCTATAAATAGCGTCCTGTACAGAGGATGGATATCAATGAAGAGGAATATTTGAAACTCTGTTTTAGTTATCTTTTATTGTTTTACAATGCGTAAACTTGAGCCGCGATTTGTTTGATGAAATCACTTCAAGTTATACTTAATTATATATATAAACTTTAAGTACTTATACGTACTACTATTTTTTTTTTTTTGTTTATTCAATGGAAACTCAGGAAAAAAAATTGTAAAAACACATATATACTATAATAAAAATTAAATTAGTATTTTTATTATAAATTGATGAAAATTAATTATTCTTAATAGGAAATACTATGTATAATATATATATTTATATGAATTTCGCTTACAGTTACGTGAATGAAAGAATTATGAACCAATAAAATGGCATGCAGTCTATTAAAGTACGTACCCAGGCAATCCAGACAATACTTTAAAAATACGATGCGGAAGATCACATGTACATGGAGCTATACGAACGAGTCAACTCGACAATGTTAATTACCCTTTGCCTTTGGAAAGTGCATGAAAATATATATATATATATCTAATTCGGATATATGATCAATTACTTATTGATTCCATGCCCATTTTATAATCCTAAGAAACTATGACCCAAAGACAATATAAAGTCAAATGATAATTGATGCATGCACCAGCAATACTACAAGAGATTGGGTTTTTTGAGATGAATCATTTTGTCTAAAAAAACTCAAATTTCATCCCAAAGAGTGTTATTGGAGACAAAAAATTTTATCTCTATTTTGTTTCGAAAAAAGGTTTTTTTGTCTCAAAAAATCAATTTTAGGGACGAAATTGGGCGAAACCATTTGAAAGTGTTGAATAGTTTTTTTTTTAGATGAACCATTTTCATCTCAAAATCCCATTCGAATGGATAAGGTTCTGTTTGCACCGACAAATGTAGTTCGAACGGTAAGATAATTTGATTCGAAAGACCGACTAATTTGATCATGTTCGAACAGACATCCCATTTGAACATATTATATTAGTTTGAACACCTAAATTTTCATATTACTTTTGTTCAAACATAAATTTAATTATTCGAATAGACATCATATGTTCGAAAATTCTGTCTGTTTGAATGAGATTTGTCGTATTACTATTGTTCGAACAAATATTTTGTTGTTTGAAAAATCATTATATGTACGAAAATTATGTCTGTTCGAACGGAATGTATTTCTCAGTTATTGTTCGAAAGGGTTATTTTCGGTTTAAATGGATTTATAAATTGCAATTTTCCGTTTGAACTAGGTATATATTTCCCGTTTGAACAGTACTCATCATATAAAACTGAATTAATAAAAATTCCATAATAATATTACAAATATGGAACAAATAGAATTTAAACATCAGAATTGTTAAAATCTATAAGGATTTTCTTGTCATCAAGAACCCTTCCTCAATTAGCCCAGATGGGAAAGTCCTGTATAGCCATTTTAGAGGCTGGGAATTCGCAACCACCACCAGAGATAAGAAACAATTTCTTTTGCCCTATTTGGCATTCGAATGGTGGCTTTCAAATGCCACCACACATTATGAGTAAACACAAGAAATACAAATATTACCTAGTTACCCTTTCACAGAATAGAAAGACAAGAATTTGCGAGCAGTTAGATCTGGATACATTTCCCCCAAAGGTTCCAAAACCATACGAAACACCATACATGAGACAAAAGCACACACCGAGCATATGAATGAAGTAGGGCAGGAGCTAATCAGAAGAAATAAAGGACATTACGAACAAGATGGCATAATGGAAGACATAAACCGTGTGTTAGGGCACAACCTGGAAGAGCAACTCTCCCCAAGAAACCTTCCTTGTCGATGGTGCCCTTGGATGGAAGAGCAAGAACCAGGACGTCAGGGATGCGATACAAAGTTCTTAGCTTTGTCAAGTCCTGGATGGTAAGTGTGGAGTGCCACGTGAACCCCTCAAAGAAAGGTAGAGTTTGAACATCAAAGGATTCGGACGCAGAGTTGAAGAAACCCTTGGTGGGGCTTGGGCAGAAGCTTAACTGTGAACACGAGAAGAACCACGCCGAGCCATTGTTGTGTAAACGGGAAGAAACAAGATTGAAAATGGTGAAGGATTGCGAGGGATTCTTGAAATTTGAGAAGAAGAAAAAAATATAAGGAAAAACGAAACAAGAAGATGAAATGATGCAAGAAGAGAAAAGAAGTGGAGTGAGAAAAAGAAGCAATGATAAGGGGATTCTTGGGAAGGTGAAAAGATGATAGTGCCATCAGCTATGGTTTTTAATAAAAGAAAAATAATAACAAATAAAAGCACGGGAACAGTTATAGATGACGTGGGCCACGTCTTTAACATAACGGGAAATTGAATCTTCCAAAGCCTGTATTTTAGTTAGCATAGACCCTTAGTAGGGTAAAAGGAATAACAATCCTAGGGTTTGTCCATCTGTCCCAAACTAGCGGGGTAGAGAGAACACGAATTGATAAATTTCCCACTTGCAGGCAGGAAGGAAATTAGCTAGGCAACTGGAATGGATATTTAGGGCCCCAAGGGAAAAGACCATATGTTAAAGGGCCCAAGTTTGATGTTTTAAGAATCGGGGCTAGTCTGCAAGCCTAGGGATTGAACCTACGTACACGTGTTGAATAATATAGTGAACAGATAACACCTCCATTTGATTAGGAATGTTATCCTGCGAATTTATTCGAGTGTTATCCAAGATAGGCTTTGAGGCTATTCATTATCATCACTTTTATACTCCTATAAATAACATTTAAAGGTAACATATTTGGTATTCATTATGTCACTTGTATTGAGACCATTTCTATCTAACTTAGGAGTCGGAGCTTCACTGGGCACCTTGTGCTGCCATCTGATCTTCTATTGTAGGTCATCTGTATATTAATTGATGCGAAACACGGTTTTAACAAATGACATAATAAAAATTAATAATTTAGAGATGTCTACTGAAATTATTCTATTAAGTTTAAATATCTGTAATTAAACAAAAATGACTTCAATAAGTGGGAAAATAGCATTACTTTTAATGAAAAAAATTAATTCCTCATCTCTCTCGTTGCATTGCCTTGTCTATTTAGATTACAGTGAGTTAAACAGTACAGAGAGTGGGATGAGATATTTTAAGAAATAACGTTAGATATAGTTATAAATTGTATAAATGCTACATACTCATCTTGAAAAGGAATAGATTTATTATTAAATAATTAATTTTTTTTTGTAAGTCTTATATTTACTTTTTTTTTTTTAAAAAAAAGAAGATGCTACACTTGTGCATCATTGCATTTTATAACTGTAAGGGAAATGTTATACTCACAGTGAAAAGTCACTGAATGTTTAAATTTAAATTTCTTTTTCTAAATTCATTTTAAAAAAGTATAAATTCATTAAAAGATATTTCTTTAACTATTGAATAAAAAAGAATAAAATCGATGAATTTGTCCATTACTTTCTTGGATGAAAATATCATTTTCTTAATGATTGTTTGGATAGCAAGATGAGATGAGGTGAGACAGTTTTAATGAGTTGAATAAAATATTCTTAGGATATTATTTTTTAATATTATTGTTATTTTGAGATTCGAAAAAATTGAATTATTTATTATATTTTATGTGAAAATTAAAATAATTATAATAATTAGATGATGTGAGATGAAGTGTGATAATTTCAATATCTAAACAAGCCAAAGAGTAAGGTTTGGAAGATTTTTTTATCTACCATTTTGTACTATTGTTATTATTGTTGAGTATTTATTGAGGAATTCCACCTCTTTCTCTTATATCATCTTCTTTAATGAAATATACTTGCTTGCTTAGGGGAAAAAAAATCGTAAGATTTTTGTCCTTTGTTTTATTTCTCTCTCTCTCTGCAGGCCCTATGTTCCTCAGGGCGCTGGCTCTGTGTGCTGTCCTCTGGTACTAAACGTATGTACAGCAATTGTTTTTACAGTTACAACCGCCCGGGCGAAACCATGATACAACCGCTGACATGTCAACATCCTGTGGCTTGCCATCATGTGGATCAAAAGCAATCTTGAGTTTCGGTGTTCTTTTCAGAAGTCCATCCTCCTAACTATTTGGCCCTTCTCCCTTCCTCCCTCCATCTCCATCTCCGTTCTCTCCCTCTTCCTCTCCATTTTGTTTTCTTCTCCCTCTTCATCTCCATACCGTATACTAAATCCATTCCTCTCCATCTCCATATCACCTGCTTTTTTGCTTTTTGGTGTCCACAAAAAAGCTTTTAGACTTTGTTTTATCTATTTTTAATGCTAGCATTAACTTTGTTCTTTGTAAATTCGAGTAAATAATTGTTCTCATGCTAAATTAGTTATGCTTGGAATTAAGGGGTTTTTATTTTATTTTATTTTTTTTTACTGATTTGGGCATCTGTGTATTGTTGTGATGGGGTCGGCTTAGTCCATGACATTTCAAACAAAGTTTGACTTCGTAGAACTTCTTTAGTTGGATATTCCTGAGGCTTTTGGTGATTAAGGGTTCTGGCTATTATTGGTTTTGTGCTTCTGTGACCTCAATGCGCGCATTTGACTTCCATCTGCTTTTGTAATTAAAAAAAAAAAAAAGAGTAGATTTTTTGAGCGAGTAGTAGAGATTTTCTGGTTCCATGGCTCTTGATCTGAGTTAATAGAAGAAGAAAAAGAAGAAGAAGAAGAAGATGAAGACAAAGCTGCGAAGATGGAGGACTTTGGGAGAGAGGCTCGAAGGATGCTGAAGAAATAGCACAGAGAAGTTCATGTGGGTCTGTGGAAAAATGAAAGGACGAAGATGACAAAAATGAAGAAGATGAAGAGGAGGTGGTGAATTTAAGAGCAAAGTGGGCTACAAGGAGAGAAAGTTCGATGCATATATGGTGATATAAACGGTACTGTTTCTTCTATGCCACATGAGCAACGTTTACCTGGCGGTTCTCTCTACTAGTTGTATTTAGAATTTTTCTTTTTCTTTTTTAATGTCCTGGGCCCCAACATGTTCGTAAAGCATCATCTTACAACATTAATACGTCTTCCACACTACTGCCTTTCTTCTTCATGGCCTGCCACGTAGCACTAAACTCTAGAGTCCAATAAAACCGTGCAAGAGGACAGATGAAATAATTGAATTTGGAGAGAGGCTAGGGGCCGGATGAGTGTTAAAAGGAAATTTACACCTTCCAACAATCTTATGACACATCCGCATTTAGTCAATGATAGAATAGAACTCGTTTAGGTAATCTAATTCCATACTCTCTCTCTCTCTCTCTCTCTCCTATTCTAGAAAGGTTTGTCCCTTACAAATTAAAGACAAAGAAACATCACATAAAATAGATTTAAAATGTCTATACCCAAACATTGCAAACTAAATTGCAGTTGCTTCTTCTATGAGCTTAAGTGCAATACTGGAAAAAGAAAAATATTACTCTCATCGCTTATTTCTATCACTCCATTCTATTTTTGTGATTTTTTATTTTTTTACTTAATGATTAAGTAAGTATTTTTTAATAATATTGTGTATTTTTTTAATATTTTTATAAAATATTTGAAAGTGTTAAAAAATACATGTATGGAAAAGGAAAAAAAAAAAAAAAGTCCTATAACTAACGGTAGCTGAGAGCGGTGGCTATAGTGCCACTCGAAAAAAAAAGCCCAAACAGCCCTCAATAGCATGCCTAAGTTTTTCGCCTATTTGGTACCGTGGGTATCGACTTAGTTCTCAAATTAATTCATCCACAAAGTTTATAGATCTTTCAAGTTCTTATCTCGACTTTGACGCTAAAAACCTATAGTAGAAAAAACAGAAAGAGAAAAAACCAGAGAAGTTCTACGCAAAAGAAAGATGGCAATTGATGAGAGAGAGAGAGAGAGAGAGAGAGAGAGAGAGAGAGCAATGAGTGGCTATAAGTGGGATTTGGTTACGTGAAGCGGTTCTATTCTTCATTTCATAGAAGAGTTGCGCTTCAGGTTGGATGGGTGCCAAACGTGTTTTCCCACCGGCCAATAGGAATATGCTACGTAGGCATTTCATGGAAGAGTAAAATGAAGTGAAAGCACTAGATTACTTCTCTCATTCTCTCTCCCTCTCCCTCCTGAATCTGAGTTCATTTCTCAACCAAACACAAAATCACCTCTCTCCCTCTCCCTCTCAGAATATGGAGTGCCAAACACAAATGAAGTAAAGAAACCAATTTAAACTTGTAAGCACTTGATTCAGCTTGGCTTGTTTAAAGTCATTTTGGAGGATGTTATCGTCTACTTCAAAGCATTTAATCAATTTCTTTCTATTTAGTTTTTGTTTTTTTGTTGGGGGGAAGGAGGATGGTATTTTGCTGAAACTTGTGTTTTATTTGAGAGAAGAAAAAAGAGGAACGATTAGATGTAAGAAAAGCAAATATCTCCAACAGTGCATATTATTTATTTATTTTTAAAAATAGACAAATTTATATAAACAAAAGAAAGTTCTTATCATCTATCCCTTCTAAGGCATCTATTATATTCTTTACTGTGAAAATATATTTGTTGTGTGGTTATAATAGGGCACAAGCACTCAGTAACATTGTTCGCATGAATATATATGGTCTAGAACTGTGAGCTTTTCGGTTAGAGTGTAATAAAAATCAAATCCTGTAATCGCTCCATATTCAAGAGGGAGAGGGAGAGGAAGAGAGAATGAGAGCAGTGCTTTTGTGTTTGGCTGAGAACTCGAAATGAACTCAGATTCGGGAGGGAGAGGGAGAGAGAATGAGAGAAGTGATTCTTCTGAACAAGATCTAGTACATTTCACTTTATTTTACTCTTCTATAAAATGCATTTGTCGCATATTCCTATTAGCAGGTGGAAAGACACGTTTAGCACCTATCCAGCCTGAAGCTTTTTCCTTCATAGAATACTGATGTGTTATAAGTCTATTAGAGGGTATAAACTCTCACTCTACACCCTATCCTATTTGAAGTTATTTTCTTAAATTTGATTTGCAAGAGGACGGTATGGGGAAACAAATAAACTTTTGTAATTTTTTAAATTTTACAAATTAAATTAAGATATTTCATCAGTATGAAAAATAATATTTTCCGGTCCATACCGATTTGAAAATATAAATTGAGGTACGAGGACTCAAAATTCCAATAAACCAAAAAGTCTAATCAACAGCCCTCTCTTCCGTCTGATCTTTCATGCAATTATTGGTGATGGTGCCACTTGTATTCCTAACAACGTTACCAAAGAAATAAAAATATCATTGCAGACGGTACTACTGCGGCAAGCGGATTGCAGCTGAGCTAACGGTCATTCGGATGCTCCCAAAATGCAGACTATTATTTAATGGAATGCGGTAAAGTGCAATAAATCACATTGATCAGAGAGCAGTAAGGCAGCCAGCTTGATGCACCCTAATGCTTCTGGATTCCCCCTCATAATGTTAATAGCTAAAGCGCCTCAATTCACTCTCGGTTTTAATTTTTAAGTGCAATATATGAGCTAGTTTTGGATTTTTTATTTTATTTAAAGAGTTGTAGCCACATACATAATAGCTTCGTTTCAAATTTATTAATTTATTTTATCTGTGGTAGAGGAATACCGTGATAACTTCATTTCACTTTGGCTTACAAAAAAACTAAGTGACAAAAGATAAAACCAAATAAAAACAAGCACCTAACAAGCCTGAAAAAAGCCAATCAAACTTAAATATAAGCATCTGGCACTCAACTTCAATCCTAAAAGCCAATTATCATCTTTGAGACTCCCTTTGAGGTAACAAATTCCAAGTTAAGATCACAAATAAGGGAGACTCATTCTACCTACATTTAAAATACCTTTAAGCTTCCACAGAACATTACCAAAATTATTCCACATATCAGACTGATGACTCAAGGCCAGCCGAGCAAGAAAATCAGCTCTTGAATTTCCTTCTCTATAAACATAACTTATGTTGACTTGCAAACTTGACAAGATCTTTTGGATTTCGTCCCAATAGTCTTCAAGGAACCACACGCCATATCGACCCTTCTCCAACCAATTCACAACAAGTAAAGAGTCCAACTCAATCTTAATTCTATGCAGATCCAACTCCTTATAATGTTGAACTCCATAATAAAGAGTTAATAATTCTGCTTCATTATTAGAGCCATGAGGTAACTCTTTGGCAAAAGCCAACCTCAAACAACCATGCTCATCCTGAATAAGGCCACCCGTCCCCATGCAATCCGGATTTTCCAATTAACTCCCATCCACATTCAATTTAAACCATCCCCTTTTTGGTCCATTCTGTTTTACCAAGCAAACCTGTTTACGTAATGGAGATTTAACTAGAATAGAAAAGGCAGCCAAACTTGATCATCACCATCTTTTACTTTTTTACTATCCCTCAAGTGCAATCCTACCCATGCAATAGCTGCCTTAATTGCGCACCACAATGATTGCACCAAAACTTTTTTTCCTTCCATACGTGCTTTGCGCGGCCACATCCAAAGGGACCAAGTTAAAATTATTGGAATCAAAGCAAGTAATGTACCTTTTTGGAAAGAATGTGAGGCCCGTCTAAACCAGAGCTCCATAGTAGCTTTTCAAGGCCTAGAGGCGTCATAAGGCATCCCCAAACTCAGAGACGCCCTACGCCAAGCTTCCGCTACTAGCGATCTAGTGGCCAAAGCATGATCTTGATCTTCCATACAACCCTGTTCACAATATTCACATTCAGAAACCACGAGAATGCCCACATCTTTAATAAGCACATCCACACTTAGGCAAAAATTTAAAGCCTTCCACAGTGTAATCGAATACTTCTTTGGAAGCGCTGAGTACCAAATCCAAAGAGCCCATTCCGATTTTAGGGCCTTAACACAAATACAATCTCATGCCGATTTCGAAGAAAAATTACCATTCAAAGACGGTTTCCAAATCAGAATATTAGCACAATCCTTATGCTCGCCTAAAGATGCCAAAATTTCCTCAAGTTTAGAATCTCCCACCAGTCTTCGCAGAAACTCCACATCTCACCCCTTCTGAATTCAACACTCCCTTACTATGAGACAAGGGAACTCTGAGATTTCACAAGAATCAATAAGAGGACCGGATTTCAACCAATTATCCCTCCAGAAGGACACTCGACCATCCCTCAAATTCCATAAGGAATTACCCAACACCTTAGGTATCACTGCTCCCCGTGGTGCCAAGGAAGGCACGGTGCCCATAGAAAACGTCAGTGGTTTCGACTTCGTGCCCGCATCCACCTTACGATGCCATGGGGGTGCATAAGGCCAGGTTGATCTACATGGGCATGTAGTGACATTGTGTTTAGCATCTCTTGTGGCAAGCTTTAGTGACGGTCGTGAGGTACAACGGTGAGCAAGACCTCCGTGGTCGGGGACCATCTTGCTACCGATAGAAATCGCTGACAGTTCAGGTAGTGGCACACGAATGCCTGGCTTCTGAGCCTTCGCAACGTGCATAGTGTAATCAAGCTCGCCAGCAGATTCTGGGTCATGGAGTGCCATGGTGGTGGCAGAACCCACCGAAGATTCGGATGGCAGTTACTGGTGGCTTCATTCGATCGTGAACTCCACATCGTGCATGACGAATGGAGAAACCGATGGCTTCCTAATGAGTGACATCGATGAGGAGTCAGCATGAAGATCCCCGCCCGCTTCTCCTGGATGTCTGGCCAACACGATGAGGAGGTGGCGTTGCTCCATTGCCCATCACGAGGGTCACTGAGTGCACGCCGATATTGGTGTTTTTCTATATGCTTATGTTTTTATTGTTGAAATTGTAATTTTGAACCTATACTTATATTTGTTAATATCGAGATTCTAATATTGATTTTATTATAAGTTAAAATCTAAAAAATATCGATATTTTTTTATTAGTGGGTAGTCTAATTATTATTTTTAGATATTGTGGCTATTAATAACTGCAGATTTTAATTTTTATGTGAAATTATGTTAATTAGGTCAAATGGGTTATGCGGATTAGTTCAATCCATTTATATGAAACAGGTTGAAATGAATCATACTGTGTTGATTAATTTGTAATTAATTATAAAACAGGTGACACGACACGACCCAATATTTAAATGGGTCGTGTTAGGGTTTGAAGATCTGATACGTTTAGCTCAACGAGTCGGGTTTTGATTGAGCCAATATAGTCAAATATTCATAGTTTGACACAACATAAACACGACCCACAAACACGAATCGCCACCCCTGAATATAATTTTACGTTGACAATCGACACATTCGATAATCGAATAAAAAATTTAAAAAAATGCTACTCTCACAGACAGTTGGGTCCTAACAAAATTTTTATTTTTTTACTTAATGATTAAGGAAGTGTTTTTAAATGATGTTGTGATTTCTTTTAAATATTTAAGGATATAAAAAAATTGAATGAAAAAAAAACTTTTTTGCCTTATCGAGATCCGTCTCGTGCTGGTGTAACTCTGCTCAAAATTCAAACTTCTAACCGATTCAATTTCAAATGGGTGGGTCTACGCCCACCACTAGAGCTCCCGTTAGAGGCTCTGCTAATGCATTCTCTGTTTTTTTTATTTGTTTTACTTTTTTTTACATGATTTTTTAACATCTTTAAATATTTATAAAAAAAGAAAAAAATTCATAATATTATTAAAAAATATTTACTTAATGGCAAAAAAAAAAAAAAACAATTAGCTCCAATGGTAAGCATAGCCTTTTCCATTTCAAATTGGGTGGGGGTTATCCAAACCCTAAAGAGTGGAAATGGAGCGAGCATACATTGTGTCGGTACAACGTGAGCTTCAAATTGTGAGGTAAGAGCACCAGCATCGGCTTCTTCAAACAACATTTTATCTTCAAATTTTACATATTTCTGCAAAAGTTAGCTCACATTGGTTTATTCAAACACTTTTCATTTAAAACTTCAGCTACAGTACTTTCATATTTTTTTTCAAAGATAAAAAGTCCTGTTGCTTAGCTAAAGGTATTATTTATTAATTTTAGCTCATCTCCCACGATTTCTCTCTCTTCTCCTCCCCACTTTCTCTCTCCCTCTCCATTGATCCTGTGAGGTTCTTCTATGTGGCTTTTCTTCGATTTAGTGTTGCTTGTCATGCTTCTGGGTGGGTTTTTGTTTGTGGGTGGTGGGTTTATCTTTTATTTGGGTTCTTCTATATCATCTTGGATGGTTGAATTGTTCTAGGTTAATCTTTTATTTGGGATTTTTGATTTTGTTCCTCAATTGGGTTTTTTTTCGAGTTCTTCTGTTCTTTATTTGGGGTAGTGTAGCACAATCTCATATGCTTTCATTGCATCCTTTTGTTAATTCCCATGATGAAATTTCAGTATTTGGATATTGATATAGTATAAATTATTCTTCATATTATTTCATTTTTCCTTAAAGCAGAAACCGGGCCAATTTTATTTAGAGCGGGGCTACTCTGCTACTCAGATTAGTCCACTCATTTTGACCGCCAGGCCATTTTCGCTTTTTTATTTTTCTTATTTTCTTTCATTTTTTTATTCATATTTTTTTTATCATTTAAAAATACTTTTAAAAAATATAAAAAATATCAATACATTAATATTTACTTCCTTAACTATTAAGTAAAATAAAATTAAAATACATGAGGTGTTAAAATGTAGGGACAAATTGAGTAGACAAAGTAACATTTTTCTTTTATTTATTTATCATTACACTACAACTAATCTTAATATTCGTACGGTGTGTTTTTGTCAAAGAGGAAATCGATATCCATGTTTATAGGTGAGGTTTGCAATTAATGTGACTTTGATGGTAGGGTTCCATTTTTCTGATAATTTTTTAGTTAAAACTTAATAATAAGAGATTTAAAATGACTTGACTTTATAGCTCCTCTCAAATAACGCAGAAGATCCCTTTATCTCCCACTCCCTTTTTTTCTTTTTCATCCATAAGGGTCCATTTCTATTGCAAGCTTGATATTGTTGGGAGATTGAGAGACAATCTTTTGCATTTGCTCCCCTAGAATCAAATCTCCTTTTTGAAATTATATTTACTTGTGAAAGCATCTCTACAAACATTGCAGATATTTTAGAATATCGGAATCACATATCTTGGCCTCTCGTTGGGTGTTCATTACAAATCGATATCCATTTAAAATGATGTCCTAGAAAAGATGGAGTGGAAACTTGCTAGTTGGAAGTGGATGTACTTATCTAGAGGTAGCAGAATCACACTCATTAAAAGTACCCTATTCAACATACCGACTTATTTCCTCTCTTTGTTTCTGCTTCCATCCTAGGTAGTTTACCACATGGAGAAAACACAATGAGATTTCCTATGGGAGGCATGAATGATGAGTTCAAATTTCATTTGGTAAATGGGCTACCATTTGATCCCCAACTTATCAAGGAGGCTTGGATATCCAAAATTTGTAACTTTTTAACAAGGCGTTGTTGAGTAAATGGATATGGTGATATCCCCTAGAACATGGAGCTTTGTGGAGATCAATTTTAGATTCAAAGTATGGTAGAGCATTGGGAGGTTGGTGCTCGAATGAGGCCAGTGGATCCTATGGAATGGGGCTCTGGAAGCACATAAGACTTTGGATGAAATATATTTTCTAGTTTTACCCGTTTTGAGGAAGGTGATGAGTCCTGTATCAAATTTTGGCATGACATATGGTCTGGTGACATGGCACTTAAGGAAGCCTATCCAGACTTCTTTTGTATAGCAAGCATGAAGGAAGCCTCGATCATAGACCACCTTCATTATTCTAACGGCACCCTGTAATAGAATATGTCACATTCTTTAGAGCTATCCATGATTGGAAAGTTAATGCAATCTTTGAATTCTACACCCTGGTCTATTCAGTCCCTGTAGGGGGAGGTGAAGAAAAACTTTCTTGGCGCCCCTCGGCAAAAGGGAAGTTTACAGTACGTTCCTTCTACCAATCCATCTCTAAGCTCAAGGCAAATCTATTTCCGTGAAGGAAAATTTGGAAGACAAAGGCCCCCTTAAAGGTTTCATGTTTTGTATGGACAACTTCTTTGGGGAAGATTCTCACTATTGCAAACCTAACGAAATGTTGTATTATAGTATTGGATTGGTGTTGTATGTGTAAGAAGATCGGAGAGTCCTTCGATCATTTACTTATGCATTGCAAAATTGCCAAGACTTTGTCAAATGACTTTTTTACTCGGGTGGGTGTAGCTTGGATGATGCCAAGAAAGGTGATTGACCTCTTAGTTTCATAGAGAGGTCTTCAAGGCACTTCTCAAATTGATGCAAGTTGGGTAATGGTTCTCATATGTTTATTGTAGTGCCTTTGGAGGATGAACAATGAGCAAAACTTAGAAGATCGTTAGCGGTCATTAGATGAACTTAGAACTTTATTTTTTAACACCTTGTTCCAATGGTAAATTGTAATTGATTTTAATGGCATAATCATTCATGAATTTCTTGTATCACTAGAACATCACTCTTAGAGGTTGGTCTTATATATGATCCATGTTCTTGGGCTTTGCCTATTCATATGATCAATACAATTTTATTTACTGATAAGAAAAAATAATGTGATTCCTCAAGAAAATTTAGGAGCTTGCTGAGACAGATTTGTAGTCCCTGCCCTATAGCCAAGACCACCCCTGCCCTACTGCTTCTCTGTTCCTCCGCTCCTCACCATTAATCTTAGTTTTCAGTCAACCATTCCTCTTTCTTTGGTCCTTTTTCGGGTGTTTAAGGTGTCTTTTCACTTTCATAGGATGAAGTTTGTAGTCCCGATTTGCTACCCTCTAGACATTGCCAGCCCCCAAACGCCAACTAAAGCACCTACCCTCACCATCCACTTTCTGAGTTCCCAAATAATGAGTACTTGAGCCACAAGCACCATTTCAAATGCGTGTGGATCTCACGCGCCATCACTTCCTTATCCTGAAATACCACAAAACTCCTTTGCCCTTTCCTTCAACAACTCTCACTTTCAAAACCTCTCACGTGCCATCCCTTATACTTTGCCTCTCCATTGCGTCACCAACCATCCACCCACCACCACCACCTACTCAACGGCGCATGTGATATATACGCTAACGACCATCACTCGCCACCACCACTACCAGTCACCTGCCTCTCCTAACTTGTCTACAGCATTAGATTTTAGTTGTTTTATATATTTGTTTTACTTGTGTCTTTGTGCAGGTACTCAGAAGCTTTCTCTACCAAGATCTTCGAGGTGTCCAACATTCCCGTCACTTCTAAGAGCACATATGTACTTTCTTTTGTTGAGAAGTGGCTTTTGTCCACCTAGCCTCTCTAGTAGTGCTTAGGATGTGGGACTGGAGATCTTCAACTATTGTCTTAATGTAGCTAAACTTAGTGCCCATCGTCCTATTGTGGGAACCTCCGGCAATAGATGATTCAATGTAATCCATTGATTGGATAACTTCAACAATTGCTACTATGGCAACCGACGATAGGATCGACAACATCCACTATGTCGCAATTTGTTTTTTATATCTTACACTTTATCTACTGCTTTGGGATGATTGTTAGGGAACCCGCCCTTCCTAATGGATCACTTCTTTTTATTATTATTAATGAGATTATCTTTCTCAAAATAAAAAATCTTAGATAGAGTTAAAAAGATATTTAAATATAATTTTTTTAAGAGTAGGTTTTGTTTCGACATTTCAAGAGCCAGCATTCCATGGGTGAAAAATAAATGATTTACTCTATCATTATCATGGGGTATGTTACATATGTCTGGATTTAATGAGGTAAAACATATGTTCCATTTACATGGTCTCTGAAGTTCTTCTTTATCAAAAGAAATCAAGACTTTAATTTTACATGGCCTCTGTTTACATATGTCAACCAAATGTGTCCACTCATATATTTTAATTTTTCTTTCTTAATGGTTAACAAAGAGATTATAAGTGAATTTATATTTATATTTTATTTTTTTAATGGTTAAAGATGTTTAAAAAATACTTAAAAAAAAAAAACTATTTACACTGATGTGCATATTTGGAATGCACATTTGATGTAAACCCTTGCATTGTCCTCTTTTCTTTAGTTCGCCTTTGGACAGGACCTAGTGAAAATAAATATTTTACACCATCCAATGGGAGCTTGACAGGCTAGTCTTATGATCTTTCTTCAGAAAATCAAGTTGCAGCAGATTGTTAATTCTCAAGAGAGCAGTCCATTATCCATTTGCTTTTTCTCCACTCAAACTCCAGATAGATGAAAGTTCTTCCACTTGCCAAAGATAATCCAAATATGAAAATCTGAACTTTTCCATGCTTTGCCACTTTGCCACAATCAAAATTACTCTAAAACTCATTAAAATTTTAGTTTTATAACTCTTTTGAGACTTTCAAACTTTTCTTCGCCTTATGAATCTTCAAGATCTTCACAGCTTTTGTTTTTCCACTAGAAAGCACCTCTAGATAGCAATACTCCATAAGCCTAGAGCTTTTATATTTTGCAGGTCTCAAATTAGGAATCTCTTGGACCTCTTGCTAGTGACGAGAGACTTTGTTGGATCTTGTATAAAATCCAAAAAAAACCAAGATCTTTTGTCAAATTCATGTATAAATCTAACAAAAAGAGCTTACCTGTAACCATTGGAGAGAAAAGAGCAGTGGTATGGTCTTCAACGTTCAAGATTCACTCTCTGGAAAAGAAACTCACAGCAATGAGATGTTTAGAGTAGAGAAGATGAATCTGGAGTGAGGACCATGACCTATGTATAATAACTTGAATTCTAGTTTTGCCCAACATAAAACAATGGAATTACATGGGTTCTTAATGAGTCTCTACACATGAATTGGGTCCTTACCACTTTATGCTCATGACTTGACCAAAATCATGGGCTTTTAGAGATGTGTCAATGGCCCCGTTATGTCAATTTATTGATCGCATTTATTGGGTTTTACAAACATTATCCAAACCTTCTATTTGAAAATTATATGATGTAAAATTCATGATCTATGTAGGTCCATTAATTTAAATTATTCTAACAATCTCCCACTTGGATCACATAGATTTTTGAAAAATCAAATATTGTAAATTTTATGAGCTTAGACTATAATTGCTAAACTTTATGGATATCATCTCAAAACAATCTGGTTCATTGAATAATATCAGTATAGGATTGTGGCAGCCATTGTCACATTTATTGTGATAGGATCATCTATGGTCACAAACACCAATATCATCAATAACATAGATCAAGTACCGATTGTAGCATGAAAATTTCATGTAATGTGATCATTTATCACGCCTATTTCCAATTGGTCCCTACATCATTTTTTCAAGCCTTATGTATTACACAATTTGAAAGAAATGCATCCTTAGAATCATCAATAAACCAAAAGCACGATTGTAATAAGTGTCAAGTAAATCAAGTATGTAACAGACAAACTCCCACTAATAAAATATGTCACTATGAGTAACCACTCCCATACGAGCTACATGCTCTTTAAACACTTTAGGTGGTTAGCCCTAGTGAGGGGATCTGCAACCATGAGATTTATACTAATGTACTCAATTGACACATTTTGATTTCGAACTTTTTCTTTTACAATAAGAAACTTTTTGTCAATGTGTTTAGACTTTGACGAACTCCTATTATTCTTATAATATAACTTAGCGACTTTATTATTACAATAAACTTTTAATGGATTCTCAATACTATCAACGACTTGAAGACCGGTGATAAAATTCTGCAACCATATTGCTTGATTGAATGCCTCATAGCAAGTAATAAACTCTGCTTCCATGGTAGAAGAAGTTGTAAGCATCTATTTGACACTTTTCCACGATACAGCTCCTCCAACCAACATGAAAACATAACTTGAAGTGGATCTCCTACTATCGAGGCAACTAGCAAAACTGGAGTTTGAGAACCCGATGATCTCTAGATGTTTTGACCTCTGATACGTGAGCATATAGTCTTTTGTTCTTTACAAGTACCACATTTCCCTTTTAGTAGCCTTCAAGTGATCCATATATGGATTATTTAAATATCTGCCAAGCATTCCAACTGAGTACACAATATTTGGGCATGTACAAACCTAAGCATACATGAGACTCCCTACAACTGATGCATAAGGAATGCCCTCTATTTGTTTATTTTTAATATTATTCTTTGGGCAATGGAACAAACTTAATCTTTCACCTTTAGTAATGGGTGCACCGCCAAAGGCCCAATTTTGCATGCCAAACCTACTAAGTATTTTCTCGACATATGCTCTCTATGATAAGCCAACTGTACCATGTGATCTATTATGATGAATCTGACACCTATCACAAAAGATGCCTTACCAAGATCTTTCATTTCAAAGTATTTTGAAAGAAAATTCTTGGTTTCATGTAAGAGGCCTATCTCATTTGCCAATAGAATGTCATCGACATATAGCACCAAAATTATAAATTTGTTTCCACTGATTTTGTGATAAATACATTGATCCACAACATTTTCTTTAAAAACCAAAAGTGGAAACTACTCTATCAAACTTTTGATACCATTGGCGAGATGACTGCTTTAAACCATAGATGGATTTATTTAATTTTTAAACCAAATGACTCGATTCATTAGTCCTAAAGTCCTCTGGTTGCATCATATATATTGTTTCCTCAATGTCATCTTTGAGAAAAACAGTCTTTATATCCATCTGATGAAACTCTAAATCATAATGAATTACAAGTGCGATAATGATCCTAAAAGAGTCTTTCGGTGAAACTTGAGAGAAAGTCTCTTTATAGTCAATGTCTTCCTTTTGAGTAAAGTCTTTTGCAATAAGACATACTTTATACCTCTCGACATTGCCTTTAGAGTTTTGCTTGGTTTTGAAGACTCATTTATAACCAATTGGTTTAATACCATTAGGCAATTGGACAAGGTCCCAAATGTCATTGTCTTTCACATACTTTAACTCATCGAGCATTGCATTTGTTGATGTCGTGTTTCATAGCCTAGGCAACTCAGCGATTCCACCGTGGTACCTGCAAGACCCAAGGAGATGAGTGCTCATGGCAGAGAGGGACACCTCCGATGCCTAAGTCAAAATTATCTATTTGTGTGGGAATGTAATGAGAAAATGTTCAAAGAGCTCTACCTAAGCCCGGGACGTGTTTATATACACGGTCGTGGTGGTCCTCACCCAATGTTGGCAGATCGTGGATAGGTGTATGGGACCTTGCAGTAGTGGCAGGTGTGTGAATTACCAATCTGTCCCTTGTGGTAGGTAAGGGGTGGATGTCTAGCTCTATTGTTGCGTGCTAGCTTCCCAGACCATTTAATGCGGCGTGCTTGCTGTTCGGTGACGTGGGTTGCGGTCTGAGCGGGTGACTTAACCAATCACCGTATCTGAAGGCTGTCCTCGGGCCTAGCCCAATCCTCTTCCCTTCATTGGTCTTGTACTGGGCCATTTACTAGCTGGTTCAAGCCCCGAGGGGGGACAAACCCCACACAGCCCAAGCAAGGTGGTAAATCTTCTTCTCAACATCCATCCACTTTTGGGAGTTAGCACTTTGTTTGGCTTGATTGTAAGAGATTGAATGATCCTCCAACCCTATATCAAACTTATGCTCTTGGAGATAAACAATGTAATCGTCTGGGATTTCCAATCTCCTCTCGATATCCTTAATGGCACTTCCTGTTGGGGAAGTTTAGGTTCTTCCGTATTAATTAGAGACAACTAAAAAATGGTTTGATGATCTGCATCCGCATCCTGTACTATGATAGGTATGACCATCTCACCACCCTTAGTATTTGTTAGAGGTATTTTAAATTTTAATTTGCTCATATTCAAACATAATATCTCTGGGTTGTATACTCCCACTATACTGAATATTCTCAATGAATTTAGCATTACCTGTCTCAATAAGGGTATTACTTGAAGGGTAATATAACTTGAAACCCTTCGATCTCTCCAAATGACTAATAAAGTAGTAGCTAATTGTTCTTGAGTCTAGTTTCCTTTCATTAGGCTTATAGGACCTAGCCTTAGCTAGACAACCCCAGACATGTAAATGCCCAATATTAGGCCTCTTTCCAGTCCATAACTCATATGGGATTTTAGCTACTACTTTACTAGATACTTGATTGAAAATGTAAACTGTAGTCTTTATGGCCTTTCCCCATAGTGACATTGGCAAAAAAGAATGAGATATCATACTTCTAACCGTATCTTTTAGGGTTCGATTTTGTCTCTCAACTACACCTTTTTGACTTTGAGTCCCTATCATGGTGTATTGAGAACCGATGCCACGTTTTTCAAAGTACCTGCAAAAGGCCTAGGATGTTGTTTACCTCATCCGTCATATCTACAAATAGTATTTACCACCACGGTGAGAGAGCTGACGACCTTAATTTTCTTTCAAGCTGATTTTCAACTTTAGCTTTATAAGGCTTAAAAATGTCCAATGCTTGTGATTTTTCATGTATCAAATATAGATACCCATAACGAGAATAATCATCTATAAAGTGCTAAAATGCCGTTGACCATTCCAAGATGCCTTAGGGAATGGACCAAAAATGTCAATATGTATCACTTCTAAGAAGCCTGAACTCTTGTTGGCACCTATTTTCTTTTTATTTGATTGCTTGCCTTTAATACATTCAACACAGATTTTAAAATTTGAAAAGTCAAGAGGATCAAGAATTTCAGTTGACACAAGACTTTCAATTCTCTCTTTTGAGATATGTTATAGTTGCTTGTGCCACAATACATAGGAATTTTCATTGATTAATCTCTTCTTTGTTCCACAACTATTTAGATGAAAGGTTCCGTTTGCCCTTAAGTGAGAGGAATCCAATTCCAACAAATAAAAATTATCAGTCAAAGAGCTAGTACCGATAACATTTGAATATCAAAAAAGACTGAATTTCTAGTTTCTAAATGAACAAAAATAATCGGATTTTTCCAAAATAGAACATAAATTAAATTATGTCTAAATGATGGCACATAAAAAATCTCATCCAAATGCAAATAAAAACCAGACTCTAGTTTTAATATGTAGACTCCAATTGCCTCAATACTAACTTTATTGCCATCTTCCAAGTAAATAAATTTTTTAGCATCGCTTGGTTTTCGGCACTTTAATTAACTCTGCATAGTAACACTTGTGTGAATAGTAGCTCTTGAATCTATCCACTAAGTGTTAGGTGGCACAATAGCCAAATTAATTTCAATGTAAACAAAGATAGAAAAATCATCTTTATTTGCAAGTCACTTCTTATACTGGAAACAGTTATTCTTCACATGACCATCTTTTTGCAGAAGTAACATGCAAAAATATTATCTTATTCTTGTTGCATAATTACTTGTGAAGTTCTAGCATTCGCAATATCCTTGGCTTAATCATTCCACTTTCTTTTCTTGGTGGCCAGATTTTTGTGAGGAAAAATTTCCATGTGAGCACTTTCTATCATTTCTTGTATCAATCTCTCTTCCTCTTGCACACAATGAGCAATAAGCTCATTTAGAATTAATTTTTCCATTGTGCTATAATTAATTTTGAAAGAGAAATCAAAATGAGATGCACAATAATTTCATCAGAAAATTCTAACTTTAGTGATCTCAATCTAGTAACAAGATTGGACATAATATATTCCCTTATGTTCCCTTTGCCATTATACTGCATTGAAACAACTTTCCTAAGTAGCGTACTTGTCTCTACCTTTTTCGACAAAACAAATCGATTTGCTGAAGCACTTCTTAGCATTTTCCTTTTCAGGCATTGCACAGTGAATAGAATCATGAATAAAATGCTTTATTATCATAAAACTCATGCGATTAGAGCAGTCCCATTTTTCATAGGCAGCCCTTTAATCAACAGAATTCTGATCAGTAGGTTTCGGAGGCTCATCAACCCAAAGCGGATAGTCTAGATCCATACACTTAAAAAATAGTAACATGCTCTTTCCATTTTGAAAAATTTAATCCATTAAGTACTGGAATGTTATTCAAATTGGCAGATATCAAAGATGTATTCACTATAAGGAAACAAAATAAACTCACAATAAATAAACATCCCATCAATCTTGAAGTATTAATAAACAAACCATAACTTTCGTCATGCAAATTTTAGTCAAATTGAACAATAAAATCAATAAGAAAATATGACAAAATTAAACTAAAAAATTTGATGGTTTTATAAAAGTGGGCCTGTATGAGATACCTAATGCATCATTTCAATCAATTCTTTGGATGGTAACTACAACATGCAAGTGGTCCTCTCCTGATAAAGCTAATTATCATGAATAATGCAAAACACTAGGTCTGGCCCTTTCTTTGGGCTGACTATTGAATGTATAGGCTAATCCCAAAATTACGCAACATGGCTAAACAATAGCCTTCATTTGGGTCGACTATTGAATTCAAAAAGATTATACAACCTAGCCGAATAATAGCCTTCCTTTGGGCCGACTATTAAATGCATAGGTTAATCTGAAAAATTATATAATTAACATATAACCGCCTTATACCATCTATGACTCGGTCAAATAACAACCTTTCTTTGGGTCTATTTTCATTCACATGGATATAGATGTAACTTGATGCAATTCATTAAACTTTTACATTTTTGGCCAAGAAGAAAATTTCCATGACAGAGGTCACTTAGGCAACGTATCACTTTAATTTCTCTATGCCACATGTATGAATTGCCATTGAATATCTCAAAGAAAAATAATCATGCATAAAAATAAGACAATCTTAGACATAATGTACACAATAGAGATATGCAAAAAAAAATTATTTAAAAAAAAATATTATTATAATAATTAAAATAAATGTTTTATTTTGTCGGATCTGGGTTAGGATCCAGATTTGAGTCAAACTAGGTGGTCAATAGGTCAAATAAGTCAAAGTCAACAATCAAATGGTTAAGGGTGAATCCAATCAAATTGTATTAAAGACCCAAGTTCAATTCACACTAAACCCTACCTGAATTTTATAACCATATGACCAAAGTTACTATAGCAAAAAGAGGCCATTGGCACCGTCATTGTTCTGACATATTTGGATGAAAGGATGCCGGTGAGGACATTTCCGGTATTGTCCTATGTCAAAAACCGAAAAAAAAACTTTTGGCCATCATAAGTGGCGGTTTTTGACAGATCCAGTAGGCTACACACCGGCAACCACCATAGAAACTAAAGAGAAAATTTTCGGCACCCCAAAAACTCCAAAAACCAAATCATAAGGAACTTGAGTGGTGAAAACTTCACAAAATACAAAAATCGTATTTCACTAGTACAAAGCCTTATTTTTACATGGATTTGATAAGGAGGCTTTGATACCACTTGTTGGATCTTCTATAAAATCTGAAAACACCAAGATCTCTTATCAAATTTGTGTAGAAATGTAACAAAAAGAGTGTACTTGTAGCCATTGGAGAGAAGAGCACATCGATATGGTCTTCCTCATCCAAGAGTCACTCTCTAGAAATAAAATAAAAAAAAAAAAAAAAAAACTCATAGGAATGGGATGTGTAGAGTAGAGAAGATAAATCTAGAGTAGGGACCATAACCTATATATAATACCCTAAATTCTAATTTTGTTTATTATAAAACAATGAAATTACATAGGTCCTTAACAATTCTCTATATATGAATTGGGCGCATAGCAGTTAATGCTCATGACCTGACCAAAATCATGATTTCTAGATATGTGTCAATAATCCGGTTATGTTACTTTCTTGATCACATTTATTGGGCCTTACAAACATTATCCAAACCTTATATTTGGCAATTATACAATGTAAGATTCATAATCTATGTAGGTCCATTAATTTATTTATTTAAGCAAATAAAAGGGGTAAGATCTGCATGTACATTCAGTTATTTATTTAATTTGTTGTCTCAAGATTCCAGTCCATGTATTGTAATTACACATAACTGCTCTCAAAACTCTCAGCTAAAATTTGACTTTTATGATTATTGTTTTGAACCAAACATAAGAGAAGTACATTGCATGTTCCTATATAATCTGTGACGCCAATTTCATCTCTCATGAACTAGGAGTACGGCATTAATAAAGGTATCAGTCCTACTCTTGCACTACATATATTTACACAAAAACATGTCATATACTATTAATACTTAAGAATTCTAGAGAGTGTTCAGTTGCTTCAATGCAACTAACTCGACGAAGAAGATTCTGAATTTCATCAACCCATGTCTGTTTATGGTTCTTGTTCTTGCACTTGAACTCTAGAAGACCTTGTCCGGTTTTGAGGCCAAAATAGACCTCATCAGAAATTTCCCTTTCTTTTCTGTATGGCCATGCAGCAGTCTCATCACAAACTCCATAAACAACACCTGGTATCAGCAGAGTACATTCAGATGAAAAGGAAACAAAGGGTAGAAATTTATTGTCAAGGGAAATTTCTTTGTGATGAAGTACTGTCTGCTTGTTTAACAGGAAAGAATTGAAAGAGTTTGATGTTGTGAAGAGAATGAAGCAGCTGGTGAGAAGAAAGACAACAGCCAAATTAATAAGAGACTTCAAATGTAAATGCTTACATTTATTCTTCTTGGAGAATGCTCCTCCAACATGTTTGCTTTTGAGCTTAATTATGACCTGAAAACAAAGTGAAATGAGAAAATGAAGAGACAAGAAAACAAACTTCCCTTATTTTCCTCTGCATTAAGTTATGTACCTGAGATTTCTTATTGATGTAAACAGAAACATGCTTCCATCGAAGAACTCCTGTCAATTCCAATAGAAAGTATTTAAAAATAGCTGCTTAAATTACTAAGAGGGTAAACCCCTGTATATATGGTCAAGCAGTCATTCAGAATCTTAAAGGTGCAAAAGAAAACAGAAAAGAAATGAAAGAAGTGGGAGGGGACACGACATAATCTTATATGACTATGTTGTTTATATAAGAAAATGGAAAAAAATTGATACTGGAAAAATGTCTCATATGCTCTCTTGGTTATTATATGACTCAATAGATCTAAAGGAATTGACAAACGGTGGAAGAAAATATAGTTTGAAATTTGAAATTGATGGACTGCACAAATTGCATTACCAAAACTAGAACAAACTCCAGAGATTATGCATAGTCCAATAGCATGGGATATGCAATAACTTTATAGTGATGGAAGTCCTGAACTTTTGATCCTAGATTACCTTTTTGTGTTACTTGCAATAACTCCCCAACAAAAGGGGGACTCTGTTCCACCATTCTACTATGAAAACCAGCACTCCAGTCGGTCCCTATCATACCTCTGTCATAGGGACTTATAGATGCATTCTTCTTTGCTTCTTTTGGCAATCTTGCTTTCAGGGCTGCTTCTCCTCGCAAAGCTAATTTTGTTAAGTAAAAGAAAATTCCATCAACCAATGACCAATGAACTAAACAAATCGCAGGTTGGAGTGCAGAAATACTGCATGCTTTGATGAACATATTGTATGACACCTTAATATATTATTAGAAATTATCCAAATGTTTCACTTCTTTCTTGAGATTATTACATCATGGAGATAGAGTGAGCAAAAATACCTGTTGCAGCTGCAGCTGTAAGAGTCATTAGATCGCCTGGAGTTTGAACCTCCACTGCGGATCTTACAACAGAAGCCACGCAATCATGACCGGCACCAGCTAGTTCAGCTAATTCAATGCAGTGTGATGCTAAAAGTTCTGTAGCAGATGCCAAAGCCATGCTCATCTTTTTTCCTGAGTCACTGGAGTTCTCTGCTGCAGCCACAGCAGCCAAGGCTGCAGCTAGTCCAGCAACTGAGAGAGTAGAATGCATATGTGCACTTTCTAAGCGTGCCCTATCTTTCTTCTTCACTAAGTTGATACTGGACTCTTTGTGGTGGAACCATTTTCCAAATGACCCCCCCGTCCTCCGTGCTACAATGGAATTTATTAGCTTGGCTGGCTGCAACAGAACAGCACAACAAAGCACAAGCAAAAGTGATCATTTTACAAAATTAAGAGTTGAGGAACACTTCCTATGAAACCTTAAATACATATGCCTCTTCTGAATTATATTAGTCACCAGTTTGAGGAAAATTCATAGGCAGTATTTTTTTTATTTTTATTCTCACATATTCATTCAATTAGCACCATCCATGGGGAAAACATTTACCAGTATGTTCACTGTGAAAAGTAACCAATTCCTTTCGGATGAACTAAGTATTTATTTCTAGGCTTAATTCCCATGGCAAATTATGAACCATGAAGAGGGAAGCTGAAACAGAAAAAAGTGATGGGATGTGTTAGCTTACTAATTCTGGTACAGCAGCTGATTCTGGGAAATTGATCTGATTATTGTCTGGGAAAAACTGTTTCTGCTTTTCCGCAAGAGCCTTCGAAACTTCAGAAGCCGAAAGACTCCATGACCTTGACAAGAATTCCATAGGCTCTCGCGGTGTTTGTGGTTGAGGAATCACCGGCAACGATGCTACTACTTTCAGCTCTTGGTCTTCCTCCACATTTTCTAGCCCACGCAAATAGCTACTCCTCCAAGCTGATTGAAAACCACTTTCCATTCTTACTTTCGGATCTCAGACAAAAGTTTCAAATGTTTTGATCAATTGAAAATCCCTTCTTTACTAGCAATCCCTTCCCCTGTGCTGGCTACTTAGGCTTTTGTCCTATCAAATTTTTGAAAATTTTGGTTTTGCCTGTGATATCAAATGAATCCAAGCTCAGCATATTGATGATAGAGCCACGGATGCTCAGCACATAATAGAAGAAATCTGTGGACTCATCAAGCTGAATAATTGCGGATAAATTGCTTTCAGAATGAATGAAGAAAAACACCACGAAGATATAGTTCACAGGAAACAGAAAGTAAGGCATATTTTGGCTTGCAATTTGAAAGTACTTTTCATGCTCTTGAAGCAAAGTTGCTTTGGATTCTGCCTTTTGAAGCAATGAAAAGTGGTCCAAATGATTAAAAAACAAAACCGTCCATGAATAGATAAAAAAAAAGTAAATTTTGCAGCATCCAATGATCAAAACTGAAGAAACCAAATTGAGATTTGGCCAAATGGGTTTTCAGAAATTCAACTAGATCAACCTCAAAGACACACATCTCTGAAAAAACCTGAGAATAGTAAAAAGAAGTTCACCAAAAGGGACTCGCTTTGCTAACCTTTCATATAAACCTCAAAACCTTTCCAATAAGCAAAGAAAGAAGCCTATGTCCTCCTTTGCAACAAACTTGGTTATGGAGTCTATATATATAAATTATATAAAACTGACGGTCCGACAGAACAGTTTACAAGAACGCAATCGAAATTTAGTGCTTTGAACTCCCACGGATTAAGGTCTGATTTAATCAAACGAACCAATAAATAAGACACAAAGACAACCCGGAATTCACGAAGCTCGAAAACAATTAATATAAACAAGCTTAATTCCAGGAACAGAAACAAAGAATAGTCC
>QEOT01123781.1:0-28567 GCA_003123785.1 Pterocarya stenoptera
TTTACTAGGGTGTAAATTCTCTTTGGTTTGCCACAATTCCGTTGACTGGATGGAATAGGGTTTTTGCTTAGGTGACACGATCTCACACCGTGATTCCTTCAATTCCATCAAACGTTTCTCATGGTGTCAAGTGTCTAATACTATTCATCATGTGTGGCTAAGATTTTGCCAAGTGTCCAAATAAAACTTCTCTAACCTAATTTGGACATTCTACACTGTGATTTTGAAAATACTGCACTTAGTGCGCTTATCGAGGTTACTATTCACTCCAAAATAGTGCATAATAAACTTAGTACTGAAAGATCCTAAATATTCATATTAACCTATAATGAAAATCGTTTACTAAAATTCAATCTCGAAGTACCCATAAAAATAATTTTACAGTTTTGAACAAGCATTTCGTCCAAAATTATGAAAATGGATTATTGTGCCATAAAATCCTAAATAATCAACTAAGTCTAATGGCGTAGATCATAATGCATTATGAAACTTCTAACTACCTCAAATAATTAAAATCACACTTCAGGCACCACAGTGAAGTGATAACAGTGACTAAGTGGATAGACTAAAACCTATACAATTAGTCAATTTGTAAAAACTTATGAGATTTTTATGAGGTTCTGAAAATCTATAGAAACTCCACCATTGAATTTCTAGCAGGTATTACACAAACCCAATCACAATCTCCGAGTACAAACTCAGTCAGAGGCTATAAAACGAACCTTATAGCAGTGCATAGCATTCTGTGATATCTTCAAATTTTAAAGAAATGGCATTATATACATTTATACGACACCATTTTTTGACAATGCATAATCCCTATACATCTATTCTTGTTTCTGTAATGCCCATCATTAGAACTGTTTTTCCAACACCTTGTGGAGCCAAAGGCTCTTAGTCAATTTGGGACTTGCAACTACGAGAAGAAAGAGTAATAGTTTTAGAAGCCAGCCAAACTCTAACATGACAAAAACATTACGGCTGCAACAGCACATAGCAATAATTGAGGCAATGAGGATAGGAGAAGAATAGGGGGTAAAAGTTTTTACCTAACGATTTGAATACTAAAAGGCCAAAAAACTAAAAGTCTTCCCATAAAAATGAGCTAAAACTGAAGACTTAAACTTGAGCTTCCGGTCCTCCCCAAATTCACTTATATAAATAATTAAAAAATGATAAAAAGGAAAAGCTACGTCACAAAATATTAAGGGTAAGAGGTGCTTGTGATGACCCCAATCCAGTAAATTACTTCAAAACAAACAAAATTTCTTCCACCAGTGGAACAAAAAGAACCCTATAACTACTTAAAATTTGGCTCCATAACCATTATCTCCTTTGATACATCCAGCAACCGAACTTTGAGATAGCCAAGCAAAGATTTGTCTAGTTACCTTCAATTCTTTAATTAGCTTCCCTTGGGTAGTTTCCCAAAATCCTGGGAGCTGCAATGGTTGAGATGAAGGTATTATTGTAATTTGTAGGTAGAATGAATAAAGGCTATCCTGAGAAATCTAATCTCTTTGACTTAATTCTTCTTTCATAAGAAGAAAAGCAAAACATATAAGCACACAAACAAATGCATGTGTATATACATTCACATATTTAAGCATTTATTCAGAATGTATATTTCCAAAAAAAAGGTAAGCATGGAGATCTCATAACTATCAGATTAGTGATTCACAATTCAGCAAATAACACATGCTTCAACATGGAAAGCCACAGTCGTAAAAAAATAATAATAAAAAAATAAAAAAGAAGAAGAAGAGAGAGAGAGAGAGAGAGAGAGAGAGAGAGAGAGAGACCGAGAGAGCTACACTAATAAGAATTGCATCAAACTGTAGTGCACTTAAGAAAAAGTTTTTAACTTATAAAAAAATGTATACCCTGTATAAATTACTCCATCTCCACCCCATTTCACACAAGTTACTGCTAGTGTGTGACCACTAAGACAAATAATGCATTTCCTTAACGAAACGTCCCAAATGCGTGCATCACCATCTTTTCCGGCGCTTACAAACCGTCGACATGGAGCATTCAGATGGGCCGGTTCCCAAGAGATACCAGTAATCCATTTTTTATGTATTGGTGTTTTCCAGAATTTCTACACTCTGGGAAGAGTATTATTTATCCTTGTCTTGTGACAGTTACACTGTTATCTCAGTAGTTTGTGCTGAGTTCCGGTCATCCATAAAGTCAACTTGACTAAATGCTCTTAGGCTTCGTTTGGATGTACAACTCATCCCAACTCATCTCAACTCATCATTATACATTTTTCAAATTTCAATACAAAATATAATAAACAATTCAACTTTTTCAAATCTCAAAACAACTTTAATATTAAAAAATAATATTCTAACAATATTTTATCATCTCAACTCAACTCAACTCAACTCACTTCAACATCCAAACCCACCGTCTGGGAACTACAGAATACTTACCAGGCAAGTTGCCTGCTACGAACATAGTTCTATATAACTCAATTCCAGGGCTATATAACTATGCAAGGTAAAATGTCCAAAGCTTTCTTTCTTTCTTGGACTAGGGCTCCAGAAGCAAAACCTTCCTCATTGTAGAGACAAAGATACGTCGATTTAAAAATCTTTCCAACATTTTGCGAAACTCTTGATTTACACATAACAATTATGAATACAAAAGCTTCCTATCTCCCCACTAAAAGAATATCATTTGTTTTAATAGGGGAAGAGGGTGAATAGATCAAGCCTAGAAAAACCTATGAATAAACTACAAGGCCTTTTTTTTTTTATAGGAAAACAATTTTTTGGTTTTAAAAAAAATGAAAACTACAAGGCATTTTACACCAAAATCAAAGTTCAGAACTCAAAAGATAAAAAACTTGATAACTTCTTTGAAAAAAATGAAAACGTAATATCTTCTCTGCCGAGTACATTTAACATTTCGCGAGATGCCATCAGACCTATCCAACAAGGGAAACTAAATCTTCAATAGTAGAAGAGTTTGCTCTCCACATGAGTCAAAGAAAATTTGTTAAACAATGAAGCAAATACATCCAATGATAAATAGATAAAGTAAAAGATTTAACAATAAGTGGATTGCCTGATGGCTTCCCTGTTTGAGGGTCCCAGCATTGAAGTTCTCCGACTTTGCTCCCACTTACAAGATACTTACCATCTGGTGACTGGGATATGAGAGGAAGGCTTACTATAAAACACAATAAGAAGGATGATTGGCCATCTATTATGCATAAACTGATATCACAACTCTATGATATATGGACAAGAAAGAGAGCTAAGAGAAGTCTATTATTCTTGTAATAGGTAGCATTCAACAGTGCGAACAAAAATCTGATAAAAAAGAAATGTTTTAGTTTTGAGATATACAGTGATACCTTTAAAATATCAATTGTCACACCCCGCTTAAAAAGCTCATTTGGCCTTGACCTTTGTAGCTTTAATCCTAGTTAATTAGGAGTTGAGCTATTCTAGAATAAGAACAATTTTGAATATTTGAGCTGGTGAGAAGATTGTATACTTTGGGTTTAGTAGAATTTTTAGAAGATTCTAGTGCAATATTGATATTGAGAAAAATGAAGATTTTTGGATCTTGATTGGTTTAGTAGTATTATTTTGAAAAATTTTTAGCACTTTATTAATTTTGAGGAAAGGTGTCAAGAGGGCAATGTTAGAATGAAAAGTGGCATATTGTTTCCACCTTATTGGGTTAAATTTTTTATGGATTTAGGAAGGCTCAAGAGATTAGTTTATTAAGGGCCTAAGTTTTTTGGATATAAAGGCTTAGGAGAAACACTAAGGCCTTATCCAAACTTGATGGACATAAGACTTTAGGCCTTACTTGATGGACATAAAGCTTTAGGCCCTACTTGATTCACTAAGGATGTGATGGGTTAAGAATAAGTACCATAAGCCCTAGACCAATTTGGGAGTTACAAGAATATAATCCTTTCTTGTAGAACCTTAGAAGTTAAGCTCAATGTATAGAAGGCTTGAAGCCATTAGGCCTAACTCGGTGAGAGTGAACGCCTTTGACCCAACCTTAGAAAAACTTGTCTTTTGGACCAAAGCTTGTTAGACCTTTGAAGCCTTAGATGAGCCCTCAAATCTGGGCATAAGGTCCACTCATTAACCCACACCAAAAGCCCACACCCGAGAGACTTACACAAATGGCCCTACAAGCCCATCAAGGCCAAAAAACCTTGTCTTCCATTTTTACACTTTCAATTGAAAGCCCAATCCACCATACCATGGGTTTCTTTAAACCCATGTCATACCTTAAGTACCAAAATTAAGTTTTAAAATTGGTTAAGACCATTAATCAACTTACCCAAGATTGGTGATCTTTAAATCATGTTTCAAAACTTAATTTTCTTCCTTAATCATTTTTAACCTTTTGATCTAAATTTTTCTTATTTTATTGCTCAATTACATCATTCTTAGATCATACTAAAGTCCTAGATAAACCTCCACACATGTCATTAGAGGAAATAACAGATAAAACTCCAAAACTATACCAATTGGCACACAAGTGTGCCCTTTGAGTGCATGGAATGTTTTGCCCTTAAGCACAATCTTTTTATACCTTTTTCTCAAGTGAAATATGGTCTTTAAACCCCTCATGAGACCCATTTGAACCCAAACCAAGCCTTAGATGATTTTTCCAAAACCGATTGCACCTAGCAAGCTAGTTGGTTGCAAACTGTTTTGGTTGAGATTCAACAACCCATCTGCCCTTGGTTGAGCCACCACCCCACACCACCTCCTTAACCACCCAATCCTTAAGACATCCTTATGGTCATTATGTGCTTTGGACTAATTCTTTTCAGCCAACGAGAGCACAAAACCAAAATCTGCCCAAGGAAACCACCATTGAACCCCGTTGGCTTGTGTATGATGATTTTGTGTTTTTCTTTCTATTCTTATGCACCAAGACTTGACCAGCCCCCATAAGAGCAATGTAGCAAATGTATAAGGGAAATCATGGTGGTTTAGGGCATTGTTTTGGTCTGCATAAGATGACACAAGCTGATGGACTCAAATCTAGAAAATGCAATCAACACTCCACCTCCCACCTCCACCACTCACATTCACTTCCTTGGAGCCAAAACCAACGTCCCCTTCCCCTCTTGAAGCCTATAAATACCTCCCTCACTTCCTATTTCTCCACATCTCTCATCCAAACCTTCTCTTAAGTCTTGAGAGCATTTCTCCCCTTAGTGAGCAATAGAGTGAAACCAAGTGAAGTTCTTGAGTGAAGTTGTTTTGGGAGCTTTAAGGGCCACGAAAATAAGTTTTCTTACCCTAGATCTTAGTTTACATTTCAAGTTGTGATTTTAAGTGTTGGAGTGATTTTTGGATTAATTTAGAAAAAGTTACCATGCTTGATTCAAAACCGGGTTCATTAAGGATGATTTAAGTGTTTAAATTGTTTTAAGTGAAAAATTTAGCTATAGAATGTCTTAGCATATTTTAATGTGATTTATTAATGTCTTAGAATGATCATTGAAGATTTTATTTTGGAATTTGAAGCATGCCATGATAGGTTTTAATTCTACCTTATGTTGATCATCAAGCATGCACGGTTTTGATTAAATCATGCTTATTTTATGAAGTTTTGATTTATTTTACCTATGCTTGATCAATGAGGATTTAGAAGATCTTGAGATTGGGATGATAATTAAAATACATGTTTTGGGTGAATTTTGAAAGCATGCCTCGGTGATTTAGGCTAGGAGCATCAAACTTGATTGATGGAGGATTATTGAAGATTAAGGATTTTAGCCATGATTAAGTGTTAGGATGAACTTGCTCACCAAATAATTGACCTTTATCATATCATTAAGGACTATAGTGATTGTTTGTGAGTAAAGAGAATTTCATATGCATGCATTCATAGGGATCAATAGTTGAAATCACACTTAGACATCAACTAGAGTGCATGCCACAGGTTGGGATTGTTTGAGCTAGTTCCACTTTTAATTTTACAATTATAAGTGTATAGATGGTTTTAGAATATAAAAAATATAAGGTCCATGAAGTTTGGTTGAATTTGAGGTTTGTTTGCAAATAGTGAAAAATTA
The DNA here is from genome assembly GCA_003123785.1 of Pterocarya stenoptera. Lineage (NCBI taxonomy): Eukaryota > Viridiplantae > Streptophyta > Magnoliopsida > Fagales > Juglandaceae > Pterocarya > Pterocarya stenoptera. The sequence continues at coordinate 6,074 of QEOT01123781.1, forward strand.
AGGCCTTAGTGGCAATTTTTGAGAGTTTAGGAGAATTTTTATAAATACCTATTTTTGAAACCTTTTGATTATGAACGTCATCCATAGTAGTACAAATCCTAATTTAGTACAAATTTGATTTCAACCGCTATGATATTTCCAAACTCTGGAAGTTTGTAAGTTAGTTTCTAACTTATTCTTAGATAATTTATTTATGATTCTTGTATAAACACCACATTCATATTAAATGTCATTTTGAGCATGATACATCATTGCGCATTTGATTATTTGTTTACATGACATGTGAAATTCTCACCATTTTTAACATATTGCATATAATTTTCATTTTCACATGAAAGCTTGCCACATATGCCCATGTCATAAAATATATTTTTCAAGCATAGAATGAAAATAATTTTGTCACGACCCAAAGGCTAGAATAGGGAATTATCTTAGTGGAACTCCACTGTCTACTCTGGAGTGTTTAAGAATAGAATGGTAACCCCTGGGTTGACATAGAATAGTCAATGGGTTTTAAATGAGTTCTTTTTAAATAATGCCAGAGCGAAATCAAATGTTATGACACTTAATACTGGTGGGTGTATATGTTATGATGTTATGATGATGTTATGTTATATTACTAATGCATTGAGAACGATGTCTGCAGACAAAGACATAGTGTCAGTATGAGTTATGCTACAGTCACCAGTAGGTGCTCACGGTGCATATGGGGAACCATGTTGCTACCATATGCAAGTTAATGATGACTTTATTAACGATGAAATGTTATGCCTTTTGAAAGCAATGAGGTATGAAATGTTTTCTTTTGAAATGTCATATTTTTGAAAATGAAAATGTTCTCTGAAAAAGAAAGTGCATTAAAGTTTTTTTGAAAATGTTGAGACAAATATAGATTTTTTTTTTTTGCATATCATTGCATGCATCTCATATTTATCATTAATCATGCATATCTTATCTCTCTACAAGTTGATTATTTAACTTACTAAAATTTCAAGTAAATCTCACCCTTGTGGACCCACGATCATTCCCCCTGGAATGATAGAAGTTGTGTCAGGACCAATAGAGGAAGAACAGAAAGGACCGCTGGATACAGATGGTTGAAGAGGAGCCAAAACTTGAGCGAAAACTAGATATAATTTTGATGCTAATAAGCATTGTCTTTTCATACTTCAGAACGTATGAAATAGTTGATCTAACCATGGAACTTGGATGAAGTATTTTGTATTAAGGAAATCTTATCCTTAAGTTTGAACTTATGATGGTTATTAATGCTATTGGGGTGTTTTAGTTCATTCTGGCATGAGTTATAACTAATCACCCTTATTCTGCTGCGATTATTGCATACTGCTAGTTACACTTATAGGATGCATTGCATATTAACTATCATGTACGGGGGTATAACCTTGTATTACATGTCCCGACACTCTAAGTCTCCATTCTATCCCAAGCAGAGGTTGGGGATGCACATCAATTGTATATACTTCAAGACAATACATTAATCCCTTCAAATACTCTCACTATATAATAAACAATCACATTTAAAGCTTCTGCAAGTTATATAGGTTAAGTTTTCCGTATTCCCTTTTCATGTTCTTCCTTTCAGGTGTTTGGACATCAGTTTTATGTTTAATAGTCCCAAAGTCTGATTAAAGCCTTGACTTCAAACCTGTACATGTAAACAGCGATGTATGGGTGTTGAGGTCCCAAAGTCTGACAGTGTTATCGCTCGAACCACTTGCCAAATGTTTCCCGTCAGGACTAAAGGCAAATGAAAGTACAGCTTTTGTGTGACCTACACCAACAATATTACAAAACCCCAGACATGTTACATTAATTTAACATAATGACCACAACGAGTCTCTAGACCGTTGAAATCCAGCTGCATTACAATCATAAAATATAACATCTAAATGCAACCAATATAATAAAGAAACATCATTAGTAGCTCATACCAAAAATTATGGATGAGCAACGATTAACTAGGCAAATTATGAATATAGCTTGTGGTTGATAAACTACTGAGAACACCTTCTCCACAGAAACTGCAAATTGTCACCCAAAAATATTCTCAAATAAAGAAACCTAGTAAATCCCCCAAAAGCCTATAAATGCCTAGTACAATGGAATGTAAAATATAAAAATAAAAATCCAATGGAAAATTCAAAAATGTAAACTTCAACTATTTGTTTCATCTGACCAACCTTTTGGATAGATTTGGATAGTGAGATGAAATATAAAGAAACAGAGCTTCCATTTTGCACAAGCCCACATCGGTTACATAGGAGCCCAATTTGGGTCCATAGTGCAAGATTGGTAAACTACTCGTCTACTACTAGACACTAAGAGATTTGACTGGTTGGAAAAGATTGGGAACAGGACTTAAACTAGGAATTCATTCTGGTAACAAATATGTGCCATATAATTCAAAAAGCACAACATTCTCCAATCAACTTGAAGTTTCGAGATAAAAATAACTAGAAATAAACAAATTGAGAAACTATTCAAGGAAAAGCATGTAGCAGGATGTGTTTTCTCTGTGACTCTCCCCTTGAATTTTAGCTAATTCAACACAAAACTCTTCACAAATAAATTTCAAAAGCAAGTGAACTTCAAATATGTTCTTTTTTCTTTCACTACAATCTTTCACCAACCAAAGGAAGCACTTGAAGAGACCAAACGAAAAGATTCGAGCTTGACAATTTGATAGAAAACATTTGAGCTCGTCCTATGTACTGATTTATTTCCCAGCACTTTCTCCACATCAAACAAAATAAAACACGCTAGGATCAACAACAAAAGAAAAAATCCAAAATCCAAAAGCTTATATTGCTGAGAAGCTTGTTGACCATTTGCTAGAGCTATTGGTGCACAGCATTTTGGGGAAGGTACATGGCAGCTCCCAAAGTCGTTCCATCTAGACCTATAAAAAGGCACATCACTTTGTTGGTAGTCGTTTCTCTCTGCTCTTCTTCCACCCCCATCAATGCGTCTCAATCCAAAGTATGCGGAATTGATGATTTGAAGTTTGGAAGATAAGGGTTTAGGGTTTTAAGGTTGGGCGTTCATTTTTGTGAGGGTAGTGGTCCACGTGTCACTAGGTACATGGCATCTACTAAACTATTCTTCCACCCCCCATCGTTGTGCCTCAATCCAAATATTTTTGCTGCAAAATAAAATATTTGTATCAATTTCCTTTCACGAACATACCAAAAGATGTATTAACATAAACAATAATCGTCTTAGTTGAATGAATGTCTCCTTATTGACTTTTTAGGCCCCGTTTGGATATAAGAAGTATTTCATATCATATCATTTCATCATTATAAAATTTTCAAATTCTTATATATTAAACAATTCAATTTTTCAAATCCTAAAACAACAATAATATTAAAAAAATAATATTTTAACAATATTTTATTCAACTTTTAACTTTCATCTTAACTCACTATCCAAACGGCACCTTACGTTGACCTCAGGTCCTCTAGAGGGCTCATTTCTCACTTTGCTTGCCTCAGGATTCGCGTCAAGTTTTGTGAGACCCGACATTTGGGCGATCTTTGCGTGCCCTTAGGCAAGTAAGGAGGGAAAGTAAAGTGCTAGCCCAGAGGCGCACTATGAAAGACAGAGTGCCCATACCCCGGACAACCAGACGAGATGCAAAGGGTCGCTCTCTTGTCGAGCGCAACAGAAAACAAAGTTCTCGCTACCAAGCAAGCAAAGTGCTCACAAGATAATAGTAAGGTCAATTCATAAAAAGACACAGAAAGTGGACTAACATTTGATTATGCTCGTTAGTCTTACAGCAAAAAAAAAAAAAAAACACGCTACGATCAACAACAAAAGAAAAAAGTAAAAATCAAAGCTTACATTGCTGAGAAGCATGTTGACCAATTGCTGGAGTTGTTGATGCCCAGCATTTTGGGGAAGGTACATGGCAGCTCCCAGAGGCGTTCCATCTAGATCTGTCCAAAGGCACATCACTTTGTTGGTAGTCATTTCTCTCTGCTCTTCTTCCACCCCCATCGATGCGCCTCAATCCAAAGTATGTAGAATTGATGGTTTGGAGTTTAGGGTTTTAGGGTTGGGGGTTCAGTTTTTGTGAGGGTGTTGGTCCATGTGTCACTAGGTACATGGCATCTACTAAACTACTTAAAAAATAGAGACTTTGGGCAGCGAGATTTTTTTATGGCAATCATTCAAATAATCGTCTTAGTTGAATGATTGTCTCCCTATTGACTTTTAGGCTGAGATTGGATATAAAAAAATGTTTCAGCTCATCTCTTGTAATGCCCGTCCTTGAGGTGGGTCTTTTTAAGAAATATTTTGGAAAATGACGATGGGAATTACCATCCGGTTTAAAACTTTTTACAGTCCTTCCAAGGGTGCAAGACTATATATTATAAAATAAAAAGTGCTTTTATAATAAAAGAGGTCTAGAGTGAAAAATATAAATCTTTAAAATAAAAAGGCCTTTCATACATTTAAAACCTTCATGCCTAGACCTCCGTACTCTTTCCCTTTGGTTGTGTCCTTCCTAGACGTACTACCCATTTAGCTTCCTGTGGGGGGAGGGGCACACATAAAAATTAAAATGAGTCGAATACTCAGTAAGCGTTACTTCATACGATTAAAATATAGCAACATAGGTTTTTAGTCATGCATTCATCATTCCATACATACTACACGTATATGCATACATGCTTTCATTCGTAAACATCAGTGGATGGGGGTTTTCTTCTTTAAACATGCTTTTCTTTTCTTTAAAACGTTCCCCCGTCACTGCCTTTATTTCTTGAAGAATGTCATGCATTCATACATTACTTTTCTTTCACTTTCATAAGCCGGTGCACGTCGTTACGCCCCGCGTGTTGGAGTGAGCGGCCTTTTGGGCCAATGGATTCGCTCATGGCCATGGGTTGGAATCCCATTTCGTTAGATGCAGCACTGGGTGCACTACCAGATACTACTGCCCGGCATTGCAATCTGCCCGTTCATTCATTGGGTACCCTTTTCCTTTCATTTCATGTGGCCGTTACGTAGTTTCATACATTCATACTTTCATTCATTCATTTCATGTCAGCTGTAAAGAGCTAGAACTTTCATTTCATTTCATTTCTGCTTTATCTTTGAGCAGAAATGTGATCATCATCTTTTCTTTTCATTTAACAGTTCTTTCATGGAAAAACATCGTTTAAAAGCATGGCTTAAACATCATCTTTCATGGCATCATTTAAAGTATCAGTTCGTAGGGACGTTTTAACATCAATTCTCAAGGACCAGTTTTAAAACACTTTATTCACGTCACTTAAAGCATCGGTTTGAAACTCGGGGCACAGGCCTTGAAGCTTCCTTTCTCTTCTTTAGAAAATACGTACAATAGATACAACGTATAGTCATCCATTCACATGCGTACAATTAATACTTTTGGGTGCTGAGGAGGGGCTGTACATACGTATACCTTTCAATACTTAACATGCTTCCTTTAAAAATATTTTTCGTGTCCTTTTCGTAAAGCATCTTTCATGAGAAAAACGTTTCTCTTTCTTTTTCTCATACTTTAGGAAAACTCTAGAACAGCATGAACATAACACTTACCTGGACTCCATGCTACTTTCATACCATGCAGTCCATTCATGAGCATGTCAGATGGCAACCTACATGCATACATAACTTTTAACGTTATTCTCTATCTAGTGCATAAGCAACTGAACTATAAATATAGCTATGCTTTATTTAGAACACTCTCTTTCTATCTCGTACTCTTTCACGTCCCTTACTATGATAAAACTCTTGGAGACCCATTACGGTCTCGACTTCCTTCAACCTTACGTTCTATTTCGAGTGCTTACTCGCTAGGGTGAACCCATGATTCACCTTAGGATTAAGATACTAAGACCTCTATCTCATCCTTCTCATTAACCATGTTTCGACGCATGACTTAGACTAACTAAGTCACGCATCCCATTCTTAGACAGTACCTTCGTCATTACCCTCATGTATCTTAACTCACTCTACTTCTCATGACCATCCATACACATCACACGGCTTTATGCCACTCCGAGGCTTAAGCACCGTGTAACCATTTTTAGGACAGATTACCCATTACATATGGTGAATCCGTCCAGCACATGCGTTTAACCAGATAACACACGTATCTTACCCATTTATCACCTAAGACCATCATTTAAGACATTGGTCACAGATTCGTATGGCGAATGCCATACTCCGTTACCAACCTTCTCATTATCCGGCGAATCTTCATGCTAGCCGTACCTCATGACAGTTCATCCCAACACTTAGCACGATGGGACTCTGTTCATGAACACACCTTACGTCACGCCATATAGCTCGAGACTAATCCCAAGCTACACCGTGACTTTGTCACGTCACCTCACATACATCTTAACCCATCACCGCATGACTTCTACTTGGCCACGTCACTTCATGACATTGCCCAATCATGCTTCCGCTGCACTGGTCTGATACTTCTTAGCCACTTAGCAGATACTCCTAGCCATAAGTCGACTACACGGAGACACTCATCGCCTTAGACTACAGCCATAATACTATTACAGCACATACCACAACACCTTACGTCATGCCATATAGCTCGAGACCATTCCCAAGCTACACCGTGAACTTGTCACGTCCTTTGACATCCCGCTACGTCACCTATACATTAACCTCCAACTCATCACGAGTACGGTTCCTCACGTACTCCTGTCACATCGTGACACCTCGTCACATTCCTGCTACAACACTCTTACGCTAACTCTTCACTCATCGCAAGCACGACTTCTTAATTGACCACGTCACTCCATGAAGTTGCCCAATCATGCTTTCGCTGCACTGCTCTGATACTTCCTAGCCACTTCTCACTTATTACTAGCCATAAGCCAATCACATGGTGAAGCGGTGCGCTTTCCTTATTAAAGGGCTAGAAAGAGTTACCCAAACTTTGGGGGTTGAGTGATCAACCTTTAAACAGAGTTGGCGTGAAAACTGCTAGACCCTTGGGCTTTGAGGTAGTTAGAATCAGAAATGATTAATCTTAAGGTTGAAAAATCCTGAGATAAATCCCGAGTAGTAATGAAGAACACACAGTCGTTTAGCTACACACACACATCTGAGTTTTGAGACTTTTTCCCCAAATCTTAATGAAAAATTGTTGAGACAGTCTTGGTGAATATAGCCTCTGGGAGTTGATAGTTACGTGTCGCATTTTGTGAGAATTCATTATTGTGTTTGATTGCTTTTGTTTGGATTTCGAGCTTTATGCAATATTCATCTCAATTAATTTTCACTATTTTGCTCAGAGACTAGCAAAAGGTTAGTTGGGGGGTGTGATTGAGCTGCATTATTTCATATTTTACACATTTAAAACCAATATATTTTTAATTGTTTTATTATTTTATCATTGGTTTTAGATGGAAAAATTAATTAAGAGGCATAAATCCAAGTTGTGATTTAACTTGATTAAAAGTATAGTTTATGCTTGATTTTATAACTTGTGATTTATTTGGGTAATAATTTCTTCACATACACAACACACTTTTAATATTTTAGTCTACTTTTATTTTATTTATTTATTTATTTTCCTTTTCTAAGTTTTATTTTATTTTTATTTTTATTTTTTTATATTATTAATTATTCTGCCTGTTTTATTTCATTTAACTTTTTATTTTATTTTATTTTATTTTTATTTTTTATTTTTTAATTTTATTTTATTTTCTGTTTTACAGATCTTTCTAAACGACATGTAGTTTTTTCTTAAACGGAAAAACGACATGTCGTTTATCTTTAAAATGCAAAACTGTCGTATGCTAAACGACAGGTCGTTTTGTCAATTGATGTAAACGACTTGTCGTTTTACTCTGTAATTGAATGTCGTCCTCTGCTAAACGACATGTCGTTTTGTCTACAGACACAAACGACACGTCGTTTGCGTCATCTTCAACCTCACGACAGCACCACTCCATGCACAGCGCTGCACTGCTTCACACAGCAGCACCACCACTTTGTTGTCCCACCTGCAGCCGCCAGCAACAACAGAAGACGCCGGAGATCACTTCTCCACGACTTTCGGCAGCAGCACTCCACGAAACCACCGAGCTACGGCAGCATCATCATCTTCAACCTCCAGCCGTGCACAGCCTCCTCCAGCACACATCCAGCAGCACCCACGTCCCTATACCCAAACTAAAGAACGTTAGTCGGCTACGAACAGAACGCTCCACAGCGAGGCATGCGCAGCCACAGTTGAACCACCGTGTGCCACTGCCAAGCATGCACGGCCATCACCGAGAAGCCTTTGTTCTACCTCCTCGAAACAGAGCACCTCCGCCTCGCTGCCAACGTTCATCCACAGCAGAGCCCACGTCGTCACCATCTGAAGCTCCATGCACGCTGCAGCAGCACTACCATTTACTGACTGTCCTCACATTGGAGTGCATTTCGGTTAGTATGCATGCGGGAATCACGCACGAAGGAAAAGAAAGAGGAAGAAGATGAAGCAGACGGAGTGAAGAGAAATAAAAGAAAGCTGGGGAACAGACGAAAATGCTGGGGAAGAAAAGAAAAGAGAAGAAAGAAGAGGAAAGAAAAAGAAGAGAATGAAAAAGAAATGAAGAAACGAAGCAGGAGATAGTGGACTCGCACATGCGTTACATCAGAAAAATAAGAGAAAAGAAAGAGGAAGAGGACGAACACGACGCACGGAAACGGAAGAGAAAGAAAGAAAAAAGAAAGAAGAAAACGCATGCTGGGCGACAAGAAAGACAGAGAGAAAGCTGGGAAAGAAAGAAAAAAAAATAAAAGAAAGAAAGGTGACGGATGCAGCATGCACGAAGAAGAGAAAGAAGAGAAAGAAAATCCTATAATACTAACAGCACAGTCCACAACCTAACCAACCAACTAGCATATAATATAAATAGCGAGGAATAGAGAGTTATACCATTGACGGGATAACCCGTGCATCGCTCACTAGCCGTCACAGCAATAACGTCTAAAGGAATGTACGGGGTGGCTACACCGCATATAGTAACTGTTTAGGCGTTTGGATAGCTAGGTGTGGTCTTGAAAGGACCTAAGGTGGCCTTAGTGATGCTAGAAAGGGAGCGTATCGCGGCGGATCTAGCCGTGTACATTGGCGGTCAGTCACGCGCAGTGACTATCCATAACGTGCAGTGATTACCCACCACATAAAGTGGTGGTTTAGGCTTGGGCTAGGCTAAGGGAAACTGCTGGTGGGGCCGTGGAGGCTCGGTGGTGGTCGGCACGGTGGTCTACAGTGGTGGAAGAGAAGCTGGCCGTGCACTGTGAGGGAGGGAGAAGCCGTGGGAGAGTGAGAGAGAGTGTGCATGTATGGGGGCAGATCGGGGCCGTGGGTGGTCCGGTTGGCTTCGTGGTGGCCTGAGGGTGCCGGAGAGGGTGGTCACCCACCGTGGGTGGCGGCGTACGGCGGTGGATCGGTCTTAACACTTGGGTGAGAGAGAGGAACACCAAGAGGTGGAGGAGAGGGCATCTGGCTGTGGGTCCATGAGAGCAGGAAGGGGGAGACCTGAGGAGTCTCATGGTGGTGTCCGGTGGCCAAGGTGGCCACGCACGGTGGTGCTAGGTGGCTACATAGTGAACCCGTGCATGGGTGAGCTGTGTACGTGCGTGTGGAGGGAGGTGGCTACATGGGAGGGGCTGAGCTTGCTGGAAGGGTCCAGTCGGTGGCAGGGAAGGCTACCGTGGGAGTGGTGGCACAGGAGGACGGCGCATGGCGGCACTGGAACGTAAAGCCCATATAGGCTGTGCACTGCCGATAGAGAGGAGGAGAAAGCGTGAGGGAGAGTTGCCGATGTGGAAGGACTCGCCAGCGTGAGGGGAGGCTGGTCAAAGGGGCGGTGAGGCTCACCGGCGCACAGCGGCACCGGGCTGGGCAGTGGAGCGTTCAACAAGGGGGGGTGGTGTCGTGCAGTGCAATCCGAAGGAGAGAGGGAGGAGAGAGAGAGGGCTGGGAAAAAGTGAAGGAGAAAGAGAGAGGGTTGGGGTTTTATATTAAAACCCGACGTCTGGGGGTCTATAAAATGATCTAACGGTGATCCTTAAACACTGATTTAAAAACACGTAGACGTTTATTTAATTAAAAGTATTAAGAGGAATAAAGATAGAATATTATTTAAAAAAATATTCCCTTATCATTTATAAAATGATAAAGTCTTACTTAAAATATTTAAAAGAATAAAACTATTAAATTAATTAAAGATTCTATCATTATTTAGATCACATAATATTTTAAATAACTGGAATCATTTATATAAAATAATTCTCACAATTATAATATTTTTAGAGCTCTTCAAAGATATTATAATTTAGTTATTTAAAATATTACTTAGTTAAACAACGATGAGAATATTTCATTTAAAATACACATAATTTTAAAACATAAAGCTAACTTTAGAAATCACATAGTATCTTTAAAAACACGCCATCGGATCTGGCACGCGTAACGAGACTCTTAGACACTAGAGAGAAGGAACGGGCTGTCGCATTAGACGTAATTACTTACGTCAGAAGTAAGGAAGGAAGGAGCAAGGTGTTACATCTCTTCTCATCATTACAACTTTTCTAAATTTTCACACAAAATATAATAAACAATTCAACTTTTCCAAATTCTAAAACAAGAACAATATTAAAAAATAATATTTTATTCAACTTTCATCTCAACTCACTATCCAAATGCCAACGTAAGCTGACCTCAAGTCCTCAAGGGGGCTCGTTTCTAGCATTGCTCGCCTTGGGATTCAAGCCAAGTTTTGTGCGACCTGACATTTGGATGATCTTTGCTCGCCCTTAGGCAAGTAATAAGGAAAATTAAAGTGCTAGCCCATAGGCATACTACCAAAGACAAAGTACCCATACCCCAGACAAGCATGACAAGATGCAAAGGGTCGCTCTTCGCAGTTTCTACAACATTATATGTGTTTACATCAGTGATATTTTGTGGATTAATATTCAATTTTCCTGACTATTTATGTTAACACTCGAGCCCAACACCAAGCTCAGGCTAAGCTGAAATTCTATAAATATATGTATTTAGGTTAAAATTATGGGAGGCCCATAATATCCAACATCTCTTACGATGGATTGTGAAATTTTATTGGATTTGATATTTAAGTTAAAGCCTATTTATTATTATGGACTCAATCCCATAAGTTGATCTTCCTTGCCATAATCTAGGGTTTCTAGCTATATATATATATGTATGTATATAATACCCATGCGTCTATCTCCTTCATCCATCACATACTTCTTCAAACCCTATAGGGAATTTTTGAGGAATAACCAACCTCCCAAATCTTATTAAACTCAAATGATCAAAGTATGAAGTATTACACAGGCCATGCACTACGTTTATACTCGCAGAATCATGAAAGAAATCCCAAAATGCAAGGACTAAAACAAAAAACGCACCTAATGACTCCTAACAAACAAAACGCACCATTTAACTAAACCAACACTCAAGACTCAAACAAGCTAAACAACACAAACAAACAACACTATATACACAAAACGCAACGTATTACTAAAGGATGAACTGCTACAAGTCGCATGCTCCCCACAAAACTTCTCGTTTCATTAATTCATCCCAATGACAGTTAAAGTCGTTACTCTTCAACGGCTGCTTCATCCCTTTCTTGCTACCAATCTTCTCACAGCAACACAGCACCTTCTTCCTCTTCAAGAATCTGCCCCCCAAGCACCCGTGACAATGTCCACCTCTTCAAGGCCTTGCCCCTAAGGCACCCGTGACAATCATAAGACAGTGCTCACCAAATGAGGATATAAAGACCTCATTTTGTACAATAATTCCCAAGAGTTATCCTCCATGTCAGGTCCTACCCACTTAATCAATACCTCAGTGGTAGCATGGTTACCTACTTTCTTCATTCTTGATAAACCTCCTATAATATCCAGTTAGGCCTAGAAAACCTCTTAAAGCCTTAACTATTTTAGGAAGAGGCCACTCTATCATAGCTGATATCTTGGTAGGATCTGCTTTCACACCTTCCCCAGATATAATATGGCCTAAGTAGTCAACTTCCATGACACCAAATCTACTTTTAGACCTTTTAGCAAACAAGGTATGTTGTTGTAAAACATATATGAATGTTTTCAAATGCACAAGATGTTGAGTTAAATCTTGGCTGTAAACCAAGATATCATAAAAAAACACTAAGACGAATTTTCAAAGGAAAGGTTTAAAGACATGATTAATTATACCTTGAAAAGTGGCAGGTGCATTAGTAAACCCAAAAGGCATTACTAAGAACTCATAATAACCTTCATGAGTTCTAAATGTTATCTTAGAAATATCTTCTTCCCTCACCCTTATTTGATGATAACCTGATCTTAAATCAAGTTTAGAAAAGTACCTTGCTCTATATAACTCATCAAGGGGCTCATCAATCACAGGAATTGAAAATTTGTCCTTGATAGTTTCCTGATTTAAAGCTCTATAGTCCATGCACATCCTCCATGTGCCATCAACTTTCTTCACCAGGAGAACTGGTGAGGAAAATGGACTTTGACTTGGTCTGATCACACCATTAGTCAACAAGTCTTGAACAATATTTTCAATTTTTATTTTTTTGTAGTGAGGATACCTATAAGGCCTTACAGAAATTGGAGCAATGCCATCTTTTTAAGACAATTTGATGATTAAATTCTCGAGGTGGAGGCAACCCAACTAGTTCCTCAAAAACACACTTGAACTGTTGTAAAACCTTTTCTGTTTTTGGTAAGAGCTGCATCTTCTCTGCATTATCCTAAACTGCTACAAGCTGCAATAACCAACCTTGTTTACCAATGAAAGAAGACTTCATCAGTGAACCCCAACTTCTACATGTGCCTTTTTAGACAACAAACCTTGCAGGAACAACTTCTTACCACAAACCTCAAACTGCATTAACATATTTGTAAAATCCCACTGAATATGACCCAATGTTCTAAGCCATTGAACTCTTAATACAATGTCACACCCCCAAGAGTCAGAACATGGAAAGGAAATAGAAACTTAGCTCCTTGAACACTAATCATCTCCTCACATCCGCCTTGACTAACTATGCTGGTGCCATTTGCCACTTTCACCTAAAGACCTCTATCTTCAACCACCTTCAATTTTGCTGCTTCTACTACCAAAGAATCTAGTAAGTTGTGAGTACTTCCTGAATCAACAAGAATTTCAACAGAAAATGAGCTTATTTTTCCCAGCAATTTCATGGCATTACTGTTAATACAACCAGAAATGGCATGGATTGAAACCTCAAGTTCCTAAGTTCTTTTCTTCACCAATTCATTAGATTCTGGTAGCAACTGTGCCTCATCTTCTTCAATGCTGTCAATTATCTCTTACACTTCACTACTTTCCCCATGTAAGAAATACACCCTAAGGTTTTTGCACACATGGTTGGGATTCCACTTTTCCTCACAATGGTAACAAAATTCCTTTTTCCTTTTTTCATCTATCTGAGAAGAATTCACCTTCTTCAGAGGAAAGAAACTCTTTTGGCATTTATTAGCTAGATCCACAAGCCCCATGTTGTCAACTGGCCACTTATCAGCATAATAGTCATTTTGCCTCCAAGATTTTCTTGAAGACAACACATGCTCTTCTTGCAACTTTGCCAAGCCAAAAGTAGCCCCAAGATTCAGTGGATTAAACATTTTTATAGGTATTCGAATTTCATCTTTTAATCCACTGATAAAGCAACTCATCTTATGCCTCTCAAACAAGCCTTTCAACCTATTTGACAAGGCCTCAAATTGTGATATATACAAACTAATAGAAGTAGTTTGTTTCAATCTGGTTAAAGCCTCCTTAGGGTCATCAAATGCTAATGGCCCAAATCTTCCTTGCATTGCCACAACTAAAGACTCCCATGAATTGAACTGCCCAAACTCCAAGGCATTTTGGTACCACATCAATGCCTCACCTTCAATATAGTGCGATGCCGCCATTAGCTTCTGATGAAAATGTATTGAAAACAATCAAAGTACTGATTGGCCTTAAATATCCAACTAGTAGGATCATTACCACTAAAGTGAAAAATCTAATCTAAAACTCCTCTGAAAAACACCCATCTCTTCATGATTTCTAGGCTCATAGACACCTCTCTATCTCTACAAGAAATGACAGTTACAGATTCAACCAAAGATCTCAATATATCTGAAACTTGGTCTAACATTTCTGTTATCCCAGTAATTGCCTGCTGATGATGCTCCAACTGCTTCGACAACATTTCTTACTGCCTTTGAGATCCTTCTTGCTGACCTTTCAATGCTACACGTGTATCCTCTGCCATTAGAATCTCTGTTGTAAGGATTGACTATTGTCGATACCACTTGTAATGTTCTTGATATCACAAACACTACTGCAATGCTAAATTCACTAAGAACATAGAAGAATTCACAAGAAAATAGAAACCAAAGCAACATGAGACAGAAACTAATCTTCAACGCAAGATTCCCTTCGTGAATCTTGGCAAGAAATTTTCGAGGAATTCCCAACCTCTCAAATCTTATTAAAATCAAATGATCAAAATATGAAGTATTACACAAGCCATGCAATACTTTTGTACTCTTAGAATCATGAAAGAAATCCCAAAATGCAAGGACTAAAACATAAAACACACCTAATGACTAATAGACAAAACACACCATTTAACTAAACCAAAACTCAGGACTCAAACAAGCTGAACGACACAAACACACAAAACACAATGTATTACTAAAGGATGAACTGCTACAAGTCACATGCTCCCCCCAAAACTCCCAGTTTCATTAATTCATCCCAGTGACAGTAAAAGTCATTACTCTTCAACTGTTGTTTCATCCCTTTCCTACTACCAATCTTCTCACAACAACACAGCACCTTCTTCCTCTTCAACAACCTGTCCCCTAAGCACTCATGACACAACCTTTCCTCCACTGCAGCCAACCTTTGACCACCATCCCAACTACTCAGCCAGTATCGTTGCAAAGGATCGAAGCTTAGCCCATCCCAACGCACGAAAAACTTGCACTCAAGCCAAGACCTTCCACACCAACAGCCTCTCCTCCACCATGAACCACCATGGAAACCACAACACATGGCCCCCAATCCATGCGCAAAAGTCTCTGTTTTACCACACACAAAAAAAAAAAAGAGCAGAGCAACCCAAAGCCCACGGTGCCTTTCACCACCCTGAACAACCATGCCCAACCTTGTGCCACCATCACATGGTATCTCCACCCCTCTTGGTTGTTCCCTTGGTAAAGCTCTCTCTCTCTCTACACTGAACACCCTTTTTCCCTCACTTTCTCTCACCCTGTTGTTCTGGTCATGCAACTCTTGCTTGGAAACAACTATCACACCTGATCTTGTTTGATGGCGATGGCTCTCTCTGCAAAAAAACAAGTTAGGGTTCGTGCATGGTACGATCCTCAAACCAGACTACACCGATTCTCTTTTCTCTTCATGGTTGCATTGTAATAACATGGTCATTCCTTTGCTACTTAACACTATTTCTCCTGAAATTATTGCTAGTGTACTATATGTTACCACTGCTTTTGAGATTTGGACTGATTTAAAGGAACATTTCTCTCAAAAGAATGGCCCTAGGATTTTTCAAATCCAAAAATCGATTTCGTCCTTGTCTTAGGGACAACCTTCTGTTAGTGCTTATTTCACTCGATTGAAGGTTCTTTGGGATGAATTGGTTAATTACAAGCCAATTCCTGTGTGTTCTTGTGGTGCTATGAATATGTTGAATTCTTATGTTCAACAGGAACATATTTTATAGTTCCTTATGGGACTTAATGAATCTTTTTCTTTAGCTAAAGCTCAGATTTTGTTGATGGAGCGCTCACCGCCACTTAACAAGGTTTTCTCTCTTGTTCTTCAAGAAAAGCAATAGAGAGAAATCTCTGTTACTCCTCCCTCCTCTTGCTGATGCTCATACTTTTGTTGTTAACTCTAATACTTCGAGATCTATAAAATCTTTTTCTAACAAAGATCGACCAGCTTATAAGTATTGTGGAATAACTGGTCATGTTGTTGAGAAATGCTACAAACTTTATGGCTTTCCTCCGGGGTACAAGCAAAAGCCACGGCAGCAGTCCATGTCAAACCAAGTTATCCTCAATGATAACTCTTCAGCAACATCATTCTCCTTGACTAAGGCCCAATATCAGCAATTATTGTCTATGCTCACTCTCAATCCCAAGCATAAGTCTGGTGATTCCAGCCATGTGGTCAATGTTGTAGCCTTTTCCTCTCATTCTTTATCTGGTATTGTTTCATCTAAACATCCTACTTTTAATTCTAGTAGACATACTTCATTTAGTTCTTATAATTCTAGTTGGACACTTGATGCGGGGGCTATAGACCATATGGTCTCCTTCATTGATTCTTCTACACCCATTACCCCTGTTCTAAATATTAAAGCATCTAATTTCGAAAGCGAAAAATAATATTTTCTTAGTGATTATAAGGAAGTTTGGAGCAAAGTGAACTGACGATTGATCAAAGTTGTTCAACTACTTTAGACTACAAGAGTTGGTTCCAAGAAACTCAAGGAGCTTTAAAAAAAAAAAAGCAAAAAACATATGTAGTATTAGCCGTATCCCTCTCTTATGGCAAAGGAAAATCCTATACACTCCTAACTCAAGGTGCTCAAAATTAAAGAAAATATTGATTATAGAAGAAACCCTTATGTAATCTGATGAGAGAATCAGATAATATATGATAATACTTTTGAGTACTTACTTGGGTCACGAACAGAGGCGTTGACATTGTATCTGCGTTGGAGCAAGAGTTTCACCAGCCCCGACGCAATGTATCTAGACGCTCCGGTTACTCACACTACCTTCTCTGCTCCACCACTCATTCTGTGTCTCTTCACACTGACTTCTTTTAAAACTGACTTCTTATAAAACTCATTCTATCCCTCTTCACCAGCCACAACGCAATGTATCCGGACTCTCCAGTCAAGCACACTACCTTCTCTGCTCCACCACTCATTCTATCCCTCTTCACACTAACTTCTCTGCTCCACCACTCATTCAGATAATATATGATAATACTTTTGAGTACTTACTTGGGTCACGAACAGAGGCATTGACAATGTATCCACGTTGGAGCAAAAGTTTCACCAGCCATGACATAATGTATCCGGACACGCTGGTTATGCAGACTACCTTCTCTACTCCACCACTCATTCTGTCCCTCTCACTACATTTTTTATAAGTGTTATTTTTATGTAATTTTATCACTCTTTTATTTATGAAAAGTGTCAGTTTTCCTTTAATTCTATTGATTTTATTTTATTTGTATATATTTATTTTATTTTGTTGGATTTGAAGAAATGAGAAGATTTAATACAAAAGAAAAGCATTTTGGTACAAAAGAAGATACTATAAAGGCAGACCGACGAGCGGCAATGAGATTTGAAAAGGCAAGAAGAATTAGCCTTCAGTAGGCGAATAGTCTTTGCTCTCGGTAAGCGAGAAGACCCAACCGCGACCAGTCTAAATGACCAACTTAAGCAATCAACCTAAACGCATCATGGGCAACAACTAGAAAAGGCAAGCAGCTTTATCGCTCGGTAGGTTGAGGAGAGGGTTCTATCATCCTAGTCGGGAGTTTTTCCTCTTGGTAGGCTAGAAGACCAGTTATGTTCAGCACACACTGCATCTACTCGGTGGGACTCTTCCGAGTTCTGCAATCAATCTACTGACCACCAAATCTTCCCGAACTCTACAATTCAAGCCGCATATCATTGAATCTTCTATTTTAGATAATTTCATTATTCTTGTGATAATTTCTTTTATGTAAACATTTATCTTTAAAAACTATTTTCTAGATCTTTATGCTAGATTGTAGCCGCATTTATCTTGTTTTCAGATTTGAGTTTTAACATCTATTTAATCATGTCTTGTGGGATGAATAGAAAAGGAAGAGAGTCTAAGTTTAGAATAAAAATATTCTATAGTTTATTCTTTGAGTTTCTTTCGAGGAGGCTGATCTAGAGGGCAGAGGTGAGAGCCACATGCTTCATCAACCAACTCCAACGAAGAACACTAGTTTTATTGTTTTTCTTTTCAGTTTCATTATGAACTAATTTTATTTTCTAGAGCTTTGATGTAATCTAGCATTGAACACACAATTTATATTCTAAGTTATTTTATTTTCAATATTTTTATGATTGAGTGTTTATTCTTTGTTCTTGATGCTTGCAACTTTCTAGCTAATTATTGTTCGATCTATTGAATCGCAATAAGACCGAAAGGTAATTTGTGATTAGAGCTCTAGGATTAAGCACCATTAGTTGAGCAAAAGTAGAGAAACTTTACCGCGATTAGTGTGATTTTCAAGAAAAATCCAAAGAACTTAATGAGTCTCTAATTAGTTAAATTCACATAGAGATATGGAGTTATTAGTTGGAGATATTTTTGGTATTGTTCGAGAGAAAATATTGAATAGTTAAGGGATTTTTATCATCAACTTGGAATAACTGAAATTCTATAACAAGGAAGAATAAATTATGTGGGATTTGCTAGCTAGATGAAATCGAATGCTCTAAATCTATTCTTATTATTTTTAAAAATCTATATTTTAATGTTCTTTTCTTCAGTTTAATTTAGATAATCTATTCTTCAAATTTTGATTTTCCAAATAGTAATTAATTTAGTAAATTTCAATATGCATAATTAATCCATGTGGGTTCGACATCTATTTTCTTTAAAATACTTTACTATTTATTACGATTCTGTGCACTTGCAGATATTTTCAGCACAACAAGTACTACATTCTCTCTCTCTCTCTCCACCGCGAGTGACTGTTCCCTCTCCCTCTCCTAGTGCTCTGCTGGCACGCCCAGCCACCAACCCGTCGCTCGTTGCTCCTCTCACGGTGAGTCCAATGCACAACCATGAGGTCCCGAGTGTTATCTTGCTTCTCTTCGTTTTATTTTTAGCCTTTCCACTACTACCTTTCATAAGATATATTAATACCAGTATGTTCCTAAATTGTTTTATGCTAGTAGGTTGTTCGGTTTAATTTGGGCCAGAGTGAAAAGTTGAATTCGTGTTTGAGTTGGGATTGTGTTAAATGAATATTAAGTGGAAATGTATTTTTCGTGGGCTTAGTTTTATTTGAGTAAATTTGTGGGACATACACTTTATTTTACAGAAATAATTTAGAGTTGAGGTATTAGTCGGAACGTCCGGATACAAGCACAGAGAAAGGGTGTTTTATAAGAAGTCAATGTGAAGAGGGATAGAATGAGTGGTGGACTAGAGAAGGTAGTGTGCGTAATCAGCAACAAAAGTATCAGCATTAGCAAGAGGAGAGAGGAGTAACAGAGATTTCTCTCTATTGCTCTTCCTGAAGAACAAGAGAAAAAACCTTGTTAAGCGGCAGTAAGGGCTCCATCAACAAAATTTGAGCCTTAGCCAAAGAAAAAGATTGATTAAGTCTCATAAGAAACTGTAAAATATGTTCTTGTTGAACATAAGAATTCAACATATTCACAGCACCACAAGAACACAGAAATTGGCTTGTAATTAACCAATTCATCCCAAAGAACCTTCAATTAAGTGAAATGAGCACTAACAGAAAGTTGTCCCGAACAAGGACGAAATCGATTTTTGGATTTCAAAAATCCTTGGCCCATTCTTTTGAGAGAAAAGAATTGGTAACATACAGTACACTAGCAGCAATTTTAAGAGAAACAGTGTTAAGTAACCAAGAAATCCCCATGTTATTACAACGCAACCATGAAGAGAAAAATGAATCGGTGGAGTCTAGTTTGAGGATCGTACCAAAACAAACCCTAACTTTTTTTTCGTAGAGACAGCCACAGCCATCAAACGAGACCAAGTGCGATAGTTGTCTCCAAGCAAGAGTTGCATGACCATAACAACACCGGGGTTATTGCTAGGATGAAGGAAGAAGGGGCCCGCAGCATCTTGAGAGGAAGAAAAGGGATTCAGAACAGTCAACGCCATGAGATGAGAAGAGGAATTTCAAGAGCATCTGATACCATATCAAGAATGAAAACCCTAGAAGGTTCTTGAATTCAAGAATACCGAAACTGTCCAAAATGTCAAAGTGTGTAAAATAAAACAATTACAAGTATTTATACTGAGAGGTAAAATAAATCGGCCTAAAGAATACAAACAAATGTAAAATACAACATAAAATACAAGTACACGTGTAAAAGGACTATTTTACAACTTAATATCATCTCAGTGCCAATGATCCTCAGGTACGTTCTGTTTCATGCTAATTGAACCGAAGAAAATGTCAGGTATTATTCCAATGGGTCGTATAACGCTTAGTTGTTTACCAAAAGTGGATGAATTTCATGTCTCCTTATAATTTGAAGTAGTCCATAATGTGACTTTATTCTTTCATGGGTTTATTACGATGAAATTACCCTCTAGGGCTTTCACATGTGCTTGTTGATATTCATTGGATACATCTTTTATTTACAATTAATACTACCAATAGATCTTCTCCAATGTTCACATGCAAGTCTTTGTTAGCATCTCTTTGAACTCATTCAAATTTAAGATGGAAAAATGCCATACTCCAGATACTTTGCAAGAGTTTACATTTATATCCACTGGTGCATTATCAACTTACCCAATTCAAATGCCTTTGTTTATAATTCCTTTCAGGCCGAATTAATTGAGTCAGCTGAATCCTAAACCCATATCAACTCATCATTACAACTTTTTCAAATTCCAATACAAAATATAATAAACAATTTAACTTTTTCAAATTCCAAAATAATAATAATATTAAAAAATAATATTCTAACAATATTTTATCTTCTCAATTCAACTAAGTTCAACATCCAAATGCAGCCTTAACCTTCTTAGATCATGTGATAATAAAGTTTCATCAGTTAAAAGGGTGGTTATAACATCCTCAATGGCTGATGTGTTAGTTGATGAGACTTGGTTTTCAGATCCAGCTTTTTGTGAGGAATCGAAGGTTTACACATATATATATATATATGCTAATTTCTTATTACATATTATCTTTTTCTCAAGTTCTTTGCTAATGATTTTGTGAATCCTAATTCTCACTTAAACCATAGTAGCACGTATATCATGAGGGCAAGCCTGGGACAAGTTATCTTGTGCAGACAATATGTTAGTCTGTTATTGCCTTCTTTTGTTTCCTTTTTCCTCTTGATCGTTTGTCTCTTATCTTCTATAGGTGCAACCCTGTAAACTATATGGTACCTGCTCCCCATGCGAGGAACTGGTGGAAAGTGTTTGCCAATATGGGTCTAACCAATTAAAGTATGACTCTATGGCAACCTATTTTGAGGTGTATGCAATTATTTTTAATGGCTTGATATAATATAGATTTATAATCTAACTGATCACATCAAGTCACGTAAGTCTGTGAATTTACTTTATGGGATTTCTTTGTGGCTAAAACATTTCTCGGAGTTCAGTTCATAGGATGGCACATCTCACTTTCTTTTGCTGGAAAGAACCATGTGAAAAGTCCTATATAGTTGAGTACTGGGAGCAATAAAACGAATATGTTAAATAGGAGGATTAATAATTGTAATAGCATGCATGATACGTTTATTCCTACAGTAGTACTTGTCTGTATCCAAACGCAGCTCTTACTCAAACTCTCAGTAACTATTTGCCAAAATAAATCAGCTTTAATCAGTTATTATTTCAGTAATTTTAATGAAAGGAGTACTCCAGTACTGTAGCAATATCCTCATCATGCTATCATCCCTTCATCCATCTTTGTTTTTCCCAAATGATTTAAATTTGTCATTAGAAGTAATATATTGAATCTTATTATGTACAAATCCCTGAGTAATTTGAAACTACAGCAATTACATGGGAATTATAAGATCACTGCTCATTCTTACGTACGGTGTTTCATATGAAAAGGCAGAAAATATGGGAGTAGCTTCTACTACAGGTATTACATGCAGAAAAATGAAAAAATGAAAAGTCGATCACCAGATGGTTTATCTCACTGCATAACATCCCAGTTATATCAACTTTATGCTAAATAAATCTTACATTTTTTTTTTTATTTTGATCGGCACCAAGTGTCCACAAACAGACTCCAGGCTAATCCCGAGAGTGCATAGGCCATCATCAATGAGTTTTCCGCAAGTACATCTCGAATAATTCAAAGAAAAAATCTCCCAGTCCGATGACCCAAGGGGATTTGAACCTTAGACTTAGGGAGAGCATACCCCAAACCCAAGGCCTTTACCACTTGAGCCAACCCAAATAAATATTACATATTTCATCTTGAACGATTTTTAGTACTTGTACACACATCTATTGGAATTACTTTGTCATCTTCGTTATGATGAAACTCTTGCAATGACTGTGGCATGCAACTTTGCTTCGGACTGTTTGTAAATGTTATAAAGGATTGGTTTAAAGATTTTTTTTTTTTTTTTTTTT
>QEOT01123781.1:30904-88517 GCA_003123785.1 Pterocarya stenoptera
GGGGGGGGGGGGGGGGGGGAGCGATTTCAATTGAAACAATCTGGAGGCAGAGGCAGAAGGGGAAACACAAAATGTGAATAATTTGGGATTGCAATTGAGGACAGATAATCAAATTACAAAATATTTGTACCTGTTGATGACCTGTCATGCGAGTTTTGGGATGCTTGCTGACAGAAGGTTCCCAAAGAAACATGGTAAAATCATCCGATCCAGAAACCAATCTTTCAGGGCCATTGCCTTTCATTTTGTTATACCTTTCCAAAGCAACCTGTAATTAGTGGCACAATGGGAAATAATTTGTTCTACCTGAAGGAAAGATGGAGAAAAGTAGAAAAACATTCGTGCATGAAGCAGAAGTCTAACTGACAAAAACATTACGGCTGCAACAGCACATGGCAATAATTGAGGCAGTGACGACAGGAGAAGAATAGTGGGTAAAAGTTTTCACCTAACGATATGAATACTAAAAGGCCAAAAAACTAAGTGTCTTCCCATTAAAATGAGCTAAAACTGAAGCCTTTAAACTTGAGCGTCTAGTCCTCCGCAAATTCATTTATATAAATAATTAAAAAATGATTAAAAAGGAAAGCTACGTCACAAATTATTAAGGGTAAGAGGTGTTTGTGATGACCCCAATCCAGTAAATTACTTCAAAACAAACAAAAGTTCTTTTTTCGGCTTTACTATTCTCTCTACCAATGGAACAAAAAGACCCAATAACTGTTTAAAATTTGGCTCCATAACCATTGTCTCATTTGATACATCCAGCAACCGAACTCCACCGCTAACTCAAAGAAAAAGAAGCAAAAATCTATCATATATACTACTCAATGACAGTTACCTTTTTCATTTCCTCTGGTGATGAATAGTGCTTGCCTGTATGGTCAAAAGCCCCAGTGCGAAGAACATATTCAGTGCTCAATGCAAGAGAGTTGACCCAATGCCCATGACCCTAAAACAAATATAAAAAGAGGAAGTTGGTAAAAAAAATAAATAGAAGGGAAAGAATTATTAGCAACACAAAGGACAACAACAGTAGATGAGAAACCATAACAGTGGGGGACAATAACTAAAGATATAAGGTGACATTCCAGTGGCCTATTTACGTTCAGAAACCCAAAAAGCCAACATCATGCATTTGGTCAAATTTCACCAATTTATTTCTCCCTTCTTCCGATAGAAGAATGAGTACATCATTTGACTCAGCCAAAAGGGTGAACATCCTTGAACCATGTTATTCCTCAGGTATAAGATAAATAACTATAACACATACTAAAATGAGAAGTGCATATTCTTGAGTAGCAGTATTAAGAAACAAAAAACAAATAGGTGTTTTCCAAGTATTACAATCTCAGATTGAGGAGATTAATAAAATCATAAACGAACAAAGGTTTTAGATCATGCCTATTCAAATCACCCCCCCCAAAAAAAAAAAAAAGGATTTGAAAAGGATCTAGAGTGAGTAACAGAAATCTTTCATTAACTTTTTTTTTATAAGTAGAAATCTTTCATTAACTATGGTAAAGCTGGCCTATAGAGGATTGGAAGGTGCTCAATGATATAATAATAAGCATACACATAAGCAATTACAAATCCTATATAGCCAAGCAAAGATTTATCTAGTTACCTTCAATTCTTTAATTAGCTTCCCTTGGGTAGTTTCCCAAACTTTGATAGTACAATCCTGGGAGCTGCAATGGTTGAGATGAAGGTATAATTGTAATTTGTAGGTAGAACAAATAAAGGCTATCCTGAGAAATCTAATCTCTTTGACTTAATTCTTCTTTCATAAGAAGAAAAGCAAAACATATAAGCACACAAACAAATGCGTGTGTATACATTCACATATTTAAGTATTTATTCAGAATGTATATTTCCAAAAAAAAGGTAAACATGGAGATCGCATAACTATCAGATTAGTGATTCACAATTCAGCAAATAACACTTGCTTCAACATGGAAGGCCACAGTTGTAAGTTTCCTTACCATAAAAATAAAAATAAAAAATAAATAAAAAAAGAAGAAGAAGAAAGAAAAACCAATAAGAACCATCATATAGCTGTTCATATATATTGTAATCTTGATCATGTACTGGCAAACCAACTAAGGATTAACAAAACAAATAAAGAAGTGACAAGAGGCCAACCAAAGTAAATATTTATTCACTCACTCAACATTCAAAGCAGAGTCATTCCCCAGCAACCAAAAAAACAAAAGGGGAATGATCAACATTGAAAAGTCAATTAAGCACTTATGTGTCCTTGTAAGACTAAGGTCGATGATCAACCAACTCGGCCTGTCAAAAAAGGGAAAATAAGTTGTCTAGCTATATTTTAAAATAAATTATGGTTTTCTTGCCATTAAGGGTCATCCAAAAAGGATGTCTTCAATTATTGCAATTCTTAAGATAGAAAGCTACACTGATAAGCATTGCATCAAACTGTAGGAACTTAAGAAAAAGTTTTAAGTTATTAAAAAAGTATACCCTGTATAAATTACTCCATCTCCACCCCATTTCACACAAGTTACTGCTAGTGTGTGACCACTAAGACAAATAATGCATTTCCTTAATGAAACGTCCCAAATGCGTGCATCACCATCTTTACTGGCGCTTACAAACCGTCGACATGGAGCATTCAGATGGGCCGGTTCCCAAGAGATACCAGTAATCCATTTTTTATGGCCCTGTGGCATTGCAGATTCCAAACATTAGAGTCAATAGAGAACGTATTGGTAAGTCCACTTATTTACCAAACCAAGCAAAAGAAGAATATTTTTTTTTTATCAGTAAATAAGAATTTTATTAAAATAGGTGAAGGGAAGTACAGGGACATATACAAGAGTAACACCTATGCATGAGTGTCTAAAGATACAAACAAAAATTTAAATAGTGAACCAACGTGAGTCAAAGAAAATTTGTTAAGCAATGAAGCAAATACATCCAATGATCAATAGATCAAGTAAAAGACTTAACAGTAAGTGGATTGCCTGATGGCTTCCCAGTTTGAGGGTCCCAGCATTGAAGTTCTCCAGCTTTGCTCCCACTTACAAGATGCTTGCCGTCTGGTGACCATGCAATACAAAGAACCCAATTCTTGTGCCCTGGATATGAGAGGAAGGCTTACTATTAACACAATAAAAAGGATGATTGGCCATCCATTATGCATAAACTGATATCCCAACTCTATGATATATGGACAAGAAAGAGAGCTAAGAGAAGTCTTATTCTTAAATAATAGGCAGCATTCAACAGTGAGAACAAAAATCTGATAAAAAAGAAATGTTTTAGTTTGGACATATATAGTGATACCTTTAAAATATCAATTGTATATACTTCCAAACAGTACATTAATCCCTTCAAAATACTCTTACTATAAAATAAACAATAATGTTATGCAAGTCATGTAGGTTAAGTTATCCATATTCCCTTTTCATTTTCCAATTATTTTCCTTTCAGGTGTTTGGACATCGGTTTTATGTTTAACAGTCCCAAAGTCTGATTAGAGCCTTGACTTCAAACCTGTACATGTAAACAGCGGTGTCTGGGTGTTGAGGTCCCAAAGTCTGACAGTGGTATCGCCTGAACCACTTGCCAAATGTTTCCCATCAGGACTAAAGGCAACTGAAAGTACAGCTTCTGTGTGACCTGCACCAGCAATATTACAAAACCCCCCAGACATGTTAAACTAATTTCATAATGACCACAACGAGTCTCAAGACCGTTGAAATCCAGCTGCATTCCAATCATACAATATAACATCTAAAAGCAACCAATATAATAAAGAAACGTCATTAGTAGCTCATACCAGAAATTGTGGATGAGCAACGATTAACTGGGCGAATTCTAAATATAGCTTGTGGTTGATAAACTATTGAGAGCACCTTCTCCACAGAAACTGCAAATTGCCACCCAAAAATATTCTCAAATAAAAAAACCTAGTAAATCCCCCAAAAGCTCATAAATGCCTAGTACAATGGAATGTAAAATATAAAAATAAAAATCCAATTAAAAACTCTAAAATGTAAACTTCAATTATCTGTTTCTTCTGACTAACCTTTATTCTTCTCCAAATAAGTGCCAAGCGGCACAAGAAGCTCCTGATTTGATATATAGAAAGCATAAGGCAACTTCTCCTCCTGAGAAAAAAAAAAATATAGACTTTCATGGCTGTTATATTCATCGAAGCAGAAACACAACCATGTCAGATATCATATACAGACTCAGGGAATTATTCCTGACACACTTATAAAATGTCTTGCCACTTTATAATAGAAGTCCAGGACAGTATCCCCTGCAGTGCAAGTCCCTGAACCCAGTACTTCCTAAAATGCAAATAACCAGAGCTTCCATTTTGCACAAGCCCGCATCGGTTACATAGGAGTCCAATCTGGGCCTATGTGCCATATAATTCAACAAGCACAACAATTTCTAATCAACTTGAAGTTTCGAGATAAAAATAACTAGAAATGAACAAACTGAGAAAATATTCAAGGAAAAGCATGTAGCAGGATTTTTTTTCTCTGTGATTCTCCCCTTGAAGTTTAACTAATTCAGCACAAAACTCTTCACAAATAAATTTCAAAAGCAAGTGAACTCCAGATATGTTATTTTTTCTCTCTACAATCTCTCAACAACCGAAGGAAGCACCCGAAGAGACCAAACGAAAAGATTCGAGCTTGATAATTTGTTAGAAAAAGTTTGAGCTCATCCAATGTACCGATTTATTTCCCAGCACTTTCACCACAGCCAAAAAAAAACACGCTAGGATCAACAACAAAAGAAAAAAGCCAAAATCCAAAAGCTTACATTGTTGAGAAGCTTGTTGACCATTTGCTGGAGCTGTTGGTGCCCAGCATTTTGGGGAAGGTACATGGCAGCTCCCAGAGGCGTTCCATCTGGATCTGTCAAAAGGCACATCACTTTGTTGGTAGTGGTTTCTCTCTGCTCTTCTTCCACTGCCATCGCTGCACCTCAATCCAAAGTATGCGGAATTGATGGTTTGGAGTTGGGCCGTGCTACAAGGAATTTAATGCATGCAGAACAGGTTGGTGGTGAGCGTTACAGATTCTCTAAGCTAAGTTCAAGAAACTGACATTGGAAGATACTTATAAAACTGTAAAACAGAAAAGTTTTTGGAAGACCTCAAAGATAGCTGTTTTGGGACTTTTGTAAGGACTTTGAAACCCTCAAAGGGAATGGCTAATCTCTCATATTCCTAGGGTTTCAAGAGCCCTTGCGCATGGAATTCTCATTTGTCTAATAGTGAATTTTGATCTACCCTGTAATGATCTCCATGCAAGCCTTCAACTTGTTTTCAATGGTTGCCAAAAATAATGAAAATCGCATGAGTCCCTGACATGACAAAGGAACGCCTATTGCCACCATAATGTTTTTAAAGTCTTCCCAAGTGATTCAGAGAAAATTCAGAAAATGATAAAGAAAAACAAAGAAAAAAGCTTTAATCTATATCTTCATACATTGGAATTTTTTGGTAGTGAAGAAGACCAAGACCTGACAACTAATTGTGGATAGGGCTGAGCACCATCCAAGTTGGAGTCCCTCCGACTCCGACTTGGACTTGTCGGAGCGGAGTCGGATTTTGGGCTGTTTTTTGTCTTTTTAACTTCATATTTGGCCCACTTTTAAAAAAAAATATGTGGGCTTTCAAATTTCAATTTTTTCAAAAATTACAATCTAAACTAAATAATTCACTTTTGATTATAACAAAAAATACAACTCACTAAAAACAAGTAACATACTAACATGCTTTCAAAAATTCAAAATAAAAAGAAAGTCTATTGTTACAGGTACTCCCATCATCCATTATCCACATCCAACTAATCACTACAATAAACATCCACACCCTAATTACTGCTAACACTAGTAATACAATTGCATGGGGGTGTTAAAAGATATGAGAAATGGATCAGTAGAGGTTTCTTCCCATTCTGTTACTAGAGGCTACGAAACCCAAAACTCAGAGAATCCTCCCAGAAATAGCCAACGGTGCATTGGGATATGGGGGTAAACATATAAGTAAATCACCAGTACAAATACAAGTGTTGATGTCTGTTCTAATAGTTTTTTACAGGATACCATCAAGTACCTTAAAATCTATTCGGTGGCGTAGCTCACATCCAGGATATGTGCATAGTCCGAAGTATGTGTCAACACCATGATCAGTATCCTGTGCACATTTTGCATAAAGAAGTTAATGGATCATATCACTGCAAGTCTAAAACATAAAAAGATACATGCATGACTTGGACAGTATATAAAATGACAAGCTATTTCGTTATCCCATTTATCATAGACTTTATAACTCAAGATATACTTGTCTAACTGACCTCTTGATATATAAAAGCCGACAAGTGACTGGAACTACTTAAAATAGAATCAGACAAGTGTTGGAGGATCAATTATTATAAAAACTTAAAACTTAAAAGCACAACTCCAACAATACATATCAAGCTAACACAAATTGGCACCACCTTGCCTTTATATGTGCAGCCAGAATCTGCACATGAAGCCCAGAAACAGGAACAAAAGCAAACAAGTTTCCTAGGACTCAAAACAGATGTTTCATAGACAAGCTATTTCGTTATCCCATTTATCATAGACTTTATAACTCAAAATATATCTGCTGGAAAACGAAAAATAAATCAGTAGATATACAGGCAGACTATGTCAAACTCAACGTAGATATACAGGCAGTAGGCACAATAAAAGTGGTCAGGTAAGATCAATATCAAACTCAACAAGGTTTTGAATTCCATGGATTCTTTACACTGTGAAAAGTCATAAAAAATAAATAAAAGAAAGAAAGAAAATATAGTCTTCAATCAGGCAGCTGTTAGTGGCATGGAAGCAACCGACATGAATCTAGAAAAGTCTCTTTCTTCCATTAACGCTCTGTTCCATTTTTAGGCTTATTAGTTGACGCAAAAAACCAGAAAGTCAGCCTCGCAAACACGCACTGATACCCCACCGAGACATCATTTACATGAGAGATGTTTGGGAAGTTGAAATAATTCTTAGCTGATCACTTTTATGGCCAAAAAGCAAATAGAAATTATATTTTTGGTCATGTTTCAAATTCAAGGAGGCCGCAGGAGAGATAGAGCCGTCTCCCCTTTTCTGTTACACCGAACAGAGGCTTTGATTTGAAAAGAAAAACGAAAGAAAATCCAAATATGAGTGATTATCAGACAAGGTTGAGAGATCCCTAAACCCCATCAGAAAACCTAAACCTTACATTTCAATCAGCTGTAGAGAAAGAATGGAAGTGCACATCTTATTTATCTCTGGTGGAAAGAAATAAGAGAGGCAAATACAACAAAGGGAGAAGAGAGAGATAGGGCTTACCAGAAGAGAGAGAGAGGACGTGCAATGGGACTCTGAGAGAGAGGCCGTGCGGGGGGAGGGGAAGCCGCGCGGCTATCCTAGCGTTAGAAATTTTTTTTTTTTTTTTTAGTTGCTACTAGGGGTGTAACGGGTCCGGTCTGGTCCAATTTTGGACAAAATTTAGGACCGAACCGATATGTACTGGTTTTGCATTTCCAAAAACTGATTACGCACCAGTTACCCCCCCTAAACCGGTACATCCGGTTTTACCGGTCCGGTTCAGTCCCGTTTTCCAGTTTTAATTTAGTGAATGCATGAAATTTGAGACAGAGAAGTATTGAAAGCAGCTAGCAAACTAGAACTTGGAACAAATATATGTGTGAGAGAGAGACCAATAGCTGAAGACCAATGCATGGAATCTGAAACTGCATCAAAAGGATACCTAGCTAGAATATTATTACAGATCAGATTCATCACTATATATGAAACAGGTGCTCTTGGGGAACAGTACTATTTATGGATGAGAGCCCAATACAATGCTTGGGAATGTATCCTATCTTAAGAGGTAAAGGGCTGCTCTTTGCCCTCACATTTGCATAAACCTTTTGAGAAAATGATATGTTTAGTAAATTTATAAAAAATAATTTAAGAAAGGAATAATAATAGTAAATTTAAGAAACACAAAATTTTACAAAAATTTATAGTACAAATTCCTAGAAAAGAATATAATATGTTTAGTAAGTTTAGCAAATAGATTGAGCTCGGTGGTGGAAAAACAAATCTCCAAGCCGCAAAATGCATTTGTCAAAGGTAGACAAATTCTCGATTCGGTACTCATTGCAAATGAAGTTTTGGATGGTCGACTAAATTCTAGAGAGCTCGGACTACTTTGCAAGTTAGACATGATGAAAGCTTATGATCATGTCAATTAGAAGTTCTTACTATACTTACTTGGAAAATGCGATTTTGGGGGGAAACGGCAGAAATGGGTAGAATTTTGCATCTCTTCCGCTCGTTTCTCTATCTTGGTAAATGGCTCACCGGTGGGTTTCTTCAACTCCTCTCGTGGCCTGAGACAAGGAGATCCACTTTCCCCTCTACTTTTCTTATTTTTTATGGAAGCTCTCAGTAAGATGATTGAGGGCCTAGTGGACGGTGGGGTACTCAATGGCTTTCCGGTGGGGAATGGAGACCTAAACTTATCTCACTTGTTATTTGCTAATGACCCGCTCATATTTTGTGGTGCACACCTTGGTCAGGTTCAAGCCTTTTTTTTTTTTTGATAAGTTCATAACATTAATACCATGAAATTTAGAAGTTCCCGAACTCCAAGAACTATATAACAGTTCAAAGAAACTAATAAACTCCAAATATTTAATGTAAAGGTCAGGTTCAAGCCTTGAGGGCGCTTCTACTTTGTTTTACTATTGTGTCAGGTTTGAGCATCAATCTTGCGAAATCGGAAATAGTGCCAAAAGGGGTTGTCCCCACTGTGGAGATTTTAGCTACCACCCTAGAATGCAAGATATCTTCGCTCCCGATGAAGTATCATGGCTTACCTTTGGGTGCCTCCTTTAAATCGAAAGGGTGGAACGCAAATTGGCTACTTGGAAGAGGCTATACTTGTCGAGAGGCAATAGGTTGACTTTGATTAAAAGCACTCTCTCAAATTTACCCACCTACTTTTTGTCTTTGTTCCCAATTCCTACAAAAGTGGCTAACCGCATTGAGAAGTTGCAAAGGGATTTCTTATGGAGAGGATTGGGGGAAGAGTTCAAATTCCACCTGGTCAATTGGTCAACAGTTTGTACCTCAATCTCTGGGGGAGGGTTGGGGATTTGCCACTTGATGAAATCCAATCAAGCTCTTTTAGGTAAGTGGTTGTAGAGGTACCAAATCGAAAGGGAGACCTTATGGAAGCCTGTTATAGATTCACAGTTTGGGGAAGCTTGGGGAGGATGGTGTTTGAATGAGGTTAGAGGTACTCATGGAGTGGGTTTGTGGAAAAACATTACGAGCCTCTAGGGGACCTTTCGAGGACATGAACATTTGGTTGTGGGCGATGGTTTGTGTGTCCACTTTTGGTATGATAATTGGTTTGGTAACCTTCGTCTGCGAGATACCTTCCCTACTATCCTTGAGCTTGCTAGAGATAAGGAGGCATCAATTGCCGAGCTTTTGGTCTTTTCAAATGGCACCCCTCAATGGCATATTGATTTAATTAGAGCAACCCAAGATTGGGAGTTGGGAGTCTATAATGGAGTTCTTTGGGGCAATATACTCCGCCAGTATTTCAAGGGGCATCGGAGACAAGATGCATTGGAATCACTCTAAGAAATGTATTTTCTCTGTTAGTTCTTTTTATCAAAAGCTTACGAACTCCGGAATGCCTATGTTCCCGTGGAAGAGCATTGGCAAACGAAAGCTCCTTCAAACTTTTTTTGTTTGGACAGCATCTTTGGACAAGATTCTAACTACAGATAATTTAAGGAAATGGCGGGTTATTGTGCTAGATTGGTGTTATATGTGTAAGAAGCATGGGAGTCAATGTGAGGTGGCCAATGTCATGTGGGATGATTTTTTCTCAAGAGTAGGATTGTCTTGGGTTATGCCTTATAGATTGGTGGATTTCCTTGCAAGTTGGAAAGGAATACACGGCGATTCTCAGGTAGCGGCAATTTGGAGATTGGTACCAATATGTATGTGTTGGTGTATTTGGAGGGAAAGAAATGCTAGAAGTTTCGAAGATCAAGAGAGAACAATGGAAGAGCTAAAAGTTTTCTTTTTTAAGTCACTATTCTTATGGGTGGGTGCTATAGTTTGTAACGGACTTAGTGTCCATGATCTTCTTCTTTCTATTGTAACCTCTAGTTAGGCATTTCTTCATGTGTATCTGGGCTTGGCTTATTTCTATGAATATAATATTTATGATTACCTATCAAAATAAAAAATAATGATCTTCACTATTGATGTTAGACAAATAAAGATCCTCAAGAAGATGATTTTAACTGTTTATTTTTTTTTTTTTACTTTAAATATCTTGATTCCATCTATGTATAAGAGCAAATAAATCTTTCAAAAGGGCATCCAACTGGTAGGTAGGTTTTTTTTACAATTCAGTAGATGTTTTATTTTTCATTTTTGACTTAATAGAAATGGGAGATTTCATCTTTGGACGTCATACAAGAGATATGGGACTGAAGGCAATTGAGCAAAGCCACACTTGAAACTTTCATTCAACTCAAATGCTTAATCAAACAAAACAAACACAGCTTTAGGCTAACGTGGTCCTTAGAAAAAAAACCTAGGAAGTCCGCCACCCAACCATATCATTGCAGATGTAAGAGTCTCACTCAACTTGGAAGTATTAGACTTTCTTTTTTGTGTTTGAAATCGACAACCCGAAGTAAAATAGTTTCTCTGTTGTGCTTTCTTTTAACAACTGGAAGCATATGTCTAAACAATCCTGACCTCAAAGAAAGATGCACAAAATTGTATAGGAATTAAGTCCAACAAGCAACACCAAGAAGAAAATTCTCAAAGATGTCTAAAGTTCCCATTTAACCAATAAACCTTAGAAACAAAAAAGTTCACATAACAATTAAACCAACGGAGATTAAAAATGATATACACATCCGAGATTGTTCCAAGAAAAATTACCGTCGAAGACAGAGAGACGTGAGAGAGGGGCCGGCTGCGTGAGACGGTGAGAGACAGAGAGGGCAGCGCAGCGTTGAGAGAGGGGCCGAGGGGCTGTGTGCGAGACGGGAACGGCTCGAGAAGTGAGGCCGTGAGGGGAGGTGCAACGGCGAGAGAACGGGTCTGGTTTTCTGAGGAGCGACGGCAAGAAGGAGGGGACTCAGGCTGTAAGGATCCAGAATAAGGGCAACAACGAAGGTTATGCACACCAGTAGATAAGGAATTGTGAAGGCAGCAGCGACATTCATAGGCAACAGCAGAAATAAGAANCCATAACAATTAAACCAACGGAGATTAAAAATGATATACACATCCGAGATTGTTCCAAGAAAAATTACCGTCGAAGACAGAGAGACGTGAGAGAGGGGCCGGCTGCGTGAGACGGTGAGAGACAGAGAGGGCAGCGCAGCGTTGAGAGAGGGGCCGAGGGGCTGTGTGCGAGACGGGAACGGCTCGAGAAGTGAGGCCGTGAGGGGAGGTGCAACGGCGAGAGAACGGGTCTGGTTTTCTGAGGAGCGACGGCAAGAAGGAGGGGACTCAGGCTGAGGGGACGACAGCGAGATGTGCACAGTGCAACGGGGTGGGCCGTGGCCGCGTGAGAGGGCAGAGATTCAGAGAGGCTGCGAGGCAGAGTGAGAGAGTGAGGAAGAGGGGCGGATCTAACCGTTAGACGCAGGGTTTGGCAGACTGGAGGCGCAACGGCGCCGTTTAGTAATAATATCAATATTATTACTAATAGTCTAATTAGACTAAACTCTTATATTATAAGTCTATAACTATATTAGTATTTTAGTATAAATATAATTATAGTCAATATTAGATTATTAGTATTAGAATAAATATTAGTATTAGTTATAGCTAGATAATATATTAGACTATATAATAGTATTAATATTAGACTATTAGTATAGCTATATATCAGTATTAGTTATGGTGATTTAGTATAACTATATTAGTATAAGTATAACTATAGTCAATATTAGACTATTAGTATTAATATATATATTAGTATTAGTTATAGTGATTAGAATAATTATATGTTAGTATTTGTTATAGTGAGTTTAATTTATTATAATTATATTATTGATAGACTATAGTGATAGTATTAGTATTATTATATCATTATTTCATATGTAATTATTTAGTATAGTGATTTATATACTCTATATAAACTTGAAGTATATTACTAATAGTAATATAGCATTAGACTATTAGTATTAGGCTATAAAATGTAAATTATAATTAATATACATTATATACTAATGTATATTAATATTATTGTATTATGTACTTATCAAAAATAATATATTGAGAATTTATTAGGTCATAAGAATTTAAGAATAATATTTGAGTGATTTTCTTTATTTTTGGTAAATAATATTTTCGTGATCTTATTTACAACTTTGGTCTATAAATTCAAATCCTTTGATATTTAGGTTTTTTCTTTCTAATTTTAAATTGATTTTAAGTGATAAAAAAAATATTGATGTGATTTATCAATTTTAAATTATTGTATATATTATATATAAAAATTATATATAATATTAAAAAATAATTTAAAATATATATTATAGGGAACCGGTCCGGTCCGGTCCTAAAAAGCATAAAACTAAAACCGGACCTGTTCTGGCTGGTTTGGCCATTATGGAAACTGGTTTTGGACTAGACCGGTTTGACTAGTTCGAGCCGGTCCGGTCTAGTTCGGCTTTCCGGTTTTTCGATTTTTTTTTTACACCCCTATTGAAGAGTGAAGTAGATATGAAAATTTCAAGAAAGTGGGAGGGAAACCAAAAACTTAGGGCTTTGTTATACGTAACACAACACCATTTTGCAATATAAAGCGACACCGTTTTACATGGAGTGCCGGTTGGGCGGACATTTTTGCCCTTTTGGGCTGGGTTGTTGGGTTTTTGTTTTTCTAAACCCTAATTCTAAATCAATTTTAATCTATGCTTTAACCATAAGTTTTTTATTTATAGCTTTTATAATTCTTTTCTCACTTAATTTTAATTGTTAGTATTTATTATTAACAATTATTATTTAATCAGTGTCAAATTACAATGTTATTATACTATAGTATTACATGTTATTAACTCAATATAATATTTTATACTCATTTCTACCTTATAAGTTATTCCTATAATATTTAATAGGCCATTAGAATTATAAACTTATACTATAATATTTAAATTATAAGTTATATAAATATGAAAAGTTATTATATGTTAGTATTAGATGTTATTATACATTACTATTATATGTTATTATACTTTGAGTTTAACTAACTATATAACTTCATAAGATATAGTTATATAAAATTTATATCATCAATACTTTAGTTATTATACATTAGTATTACATGTTATTATAAATTTATATATTAGTGTTTATCCATTAGTGTTGTTACATGTTATTATTTATTAGTATTACAATGTTACATGTTATTATGCATTTTAGTGTTTATACATTACTATTAAATGTTATTATATTTATATTTATATGATTAATATATAGAAAACGTATATTTTTATAAAATATGTACAATATTGAAGCGAAGTCGGAGTTAGAGCCGGATGGAAAAGTCGGAGTCGGTTCACCTGCACCTCCACCTCCGACTCCGACTCCGACTTCCCATGAGGAAAAATTTCCAACTCTGAATCCGACTTGTTGAAGTCGGAGTTTTTTTTAATTTTTTAGTTGGAGTCAGAGTTAGAGGTGTCGTTGGCCGAGTCCAACTTCGATCCGATCTAACTCCGACTCAAATATTATACATATGTTATAAAAATATATATTTATTTATACATTTATCATATATACTAGTATATTTATTTAGTTAAATAAATAGAACTTATATAGTTAAATTCTTCTCTTTTTTTGAAAGAAAATCATATCTTTATTCATCAACAGTATGGGAGAATACAAATAGGAATCTCATGGAGATCAATTTTGACTCCTAGAACCCCCAAAGCATCTTTGCTTAAAGCATGAATTGCCTTATTACAATCCCTCCCAACATGGTTCACTAACCAATGTTCAAAACCTGTCAAAATATCTAGAATTTTTGTTATAAACATTCCACAACAAGTATCATCAACTTGTTGCTTTTGAATCTTATCAACAACTAGCAGAAAATTTCCATACAATATGACATTCTTGAAGCCTTGCTCTTCATAAAATTTTACTGCATAAAATGCAGCAATGGTCTCTGCTAGCATAGGATCAGGGTATTAGTCATAATTCCTTCTCATTGTGCCTTTCATAGATCCTTCCCAGTCATGAATAATGGCTCCAAAACCAGCCTTGAAATTGACTTTATCTACTACTGCATCCCAATTGATCTTGTGAGCATTTGTAGGTGAAACC
Organism: Pterocarya stenoptera; assembly: GCA_003123785.1. Classification (NCBI taxonomy): domain Eukaryota; kingdom Viridiplantae; phylum Streptophyta; class Magnoliopsida; order Fagales; family Juglandaceae; genus Pterocarya; species Pterocarya stenoptera. The sequence goes on from QEOT01123781.1 coordinate 45,311, forward strand.
TGCCAAGTTGATTGAGCTTGATTTGTATTTGTTAGAGAAGCTTCAGTTCTGCAGTTTTCCTATTTAAACTCATTCATCAGTGTCATAGAGTGTTGCACTAACTGATTGGGATGAGAAAACAAGCCAGTGAAAACAAACTTATTCCTTCTTGCCCAAATTTTCCAAGCACTTATAGCAAACTCTTCAATTAAATTCTTATCAAACATTCCAAACAGCTCCTCCATAAATGCTTTGAAAGTAGAACTTTGAGAATTAAGTTTTTGAAAACGAATAGAACACTGCCCCCAGACATCTCTAGCTGAAATGCAATCCCATAAAGCATGCATGGCTCCTTCAGAGTGCTGCTCACAAATTGAACAATTCGACTCCTCCACCACTTTGCTTCTAAACAGATTTACTTTAGTTGGTAGAGCCTCTTGACATGCCCTCCGTAGAAAAGTCTTGCAAGCTTGAGGAGCATTGAGATTCCATAATTTAGTCCAAGGTTCTAAAGGAGATTGGAAATTAGAAGATTGACACTGCTGCTGAGTTTTGCTTGCAATTCTTAAATGATATGCACTTTTTACTGTAAACAAACCATTTGAGGTGCATCTCAATATAAGTTTATCAGGGCTTTGGCAAGAACTGAGTGGAATAGTCTTGATAATGTCTACTTCCTCTTCTAAAAATATGACATGCACTAGTGGAATATTCCATTGTTTTGTGGAAGACTTTATGAGAACTAAAACCTTAGTATCTACCTGAAGAAATCTTATTGAACTCTGAATCTTGAAAGTGTCACGCCGAGGAATCCATTTGTCATCCCAAATAAGAACCTGTTCTCCATTTCCTATTCACCAAAAAAGTCCCTCATTTAACAAAGCTCTAGCAGCCAGAAAACTCTGCCAAACATAAGAAGGTTTGCTTCTCAGCTTTGCTTGAAGAAAGTTGGCATGTGGAAAATATTTTGCTTTAAGAACCTGATCTGCCAATGAATGTGGATTTTTAAGAACCCTCAAACATTGTTTTGCCAACATGGCTATATTAAAATCTTCAAAGTCCCTAAAGCCAATGCCCCCATCTTCTTAGACTTCCTCATATGGTTCCACTTAATCGAATGAATCTTGCTCTCATTAACTTGTTGACCCCACCAAAAGCTCCTAACAGCTTTGTTTAGTTGATTGATAAGCTGTTTTGGTAATTTAAAAAGCCTTATACAATAGGCAGGTATAGCCCGAATAATGGATTTAATCAACACCTATTTGCCAGCTTTAGACAGAAACTGAGTTTTCCAATTGCTCAACCTAGCCCTAACTTTGTCAATAATAATCCTGAATGAGTTGGCTCTAGACCCGCCGACAGTGGTAGGCAATCCCAGGTACTTTTCATAAGAAGTAGTAACTTGAACTCCTGCAGCTCAAATGATCAAATCCTTTGACTCTCGTCTTGTGTTACTACTAAAGAATAGTGAAGTCTTATCCTTGTTGAGCCTCTGACCCAAAGCTTTTTCATATAGATCCAATATCCTGGCCAACTTGCTCCACTCAATGTAGTTAGCTTTACAGAACAAGAGACTATCATCTGCAAAAAATAGATGATTGATTGAAACTTAGTGTCTACCTAATTTAAGCCCAGTGAGAATACCATCCCTTTTAGCTTTGTTTAATAAGCAACTAAGTGCCTTAGAACATATGATAAAGAGGTAGGGTGATAAGGGATCACCCAGCCTAATGCCTCTTGTAGGTTTGAAACTTTGCTAAAGTGTGCCATTTAAAAGGATAGAATAAGAAACTGTTCAATCACATTGCATAATCAGGTCAATTCATCTTCTTGCAAATCCCATTTTGTTCAAGCCTGCCTCCAGAAAATTTCACTCAATCCTAACATGGGCCTTGCTCATATCTAATTTAAGTGCCATATAACATTCTCTTCCCTTCATTCTGCACTTCATAGTATGTAAGGCTTCAAAACCAATAATAACACTGTCTAAAATGAGCCTACCTATAACAAATGCACTATAAGTTGGTGAGATCAAATCTAGAAGAACTTTTTTCAATCTATTTGCCAGAACGTTTGCTATAATTTTATAAAGAACATTGCAGACTTATCGTTCTGAAGTCAGAAATAAAGGAATGCCTCTTCTTTTTAGGTATTAGAGCAATAAAAGTCTCATTGAGACCCTGTGTCTAGCTTTCACGATTAAGAACTTCCAAGACTGCTTCACAGACACTAAGTCCCACAATGTCCCAATGTTGTCGGTAAAATCCAACTAGAAATCCATCTGGTCTAGGAGATCCAAGAGAATTTATTGAAAAGATTGCCTCTTCAACTTCCAGCTCAGAAAACTCTCTAGACAGACTTGCATTCATATCCTTAGTTACATAATTATGTAAGGGACTAATACAGATATCAATGTCTCCTGAATTAGAGGTAGAAAATAAATTCTGGAAAAAGTCTTGGAAGGTATCGCTTATAAAATCAAAATTTGAGGAGGTGGTGCCATACCTTTCGATAATACTAGATATGGTATTTGTCTTCTTCTTTTGAGTTGCACATTTGTGGAAGTACTCTGTGTTCCTGTCACCATCCTTGAGCCAAGCTTGCTTAGCCCTATATTTCCATCTCATGTGTTCCTCCTCAGGAAGAGCATTTGTCTGTTTCTACAGATTATCGATGTCCTGATTAAACCTTCCATCATTAGCCTCTTGCAAATAAGCTAATAAAATAATATACTATTGTGAGATAATTATTATAAAATAATATACTTGTACTATAATGTAAATAAGTTAATAATAGTTTAGTATAAATAAACATCATAGTATTACTACCATACATAATCAAGTATAGAAATAATTTAGTCACTAATATTGATATAAGCCTAGTATAATAAGTTAATAATACAAAATACTAATTTACTAAAGTATAATAACATGTAATTAGACACTAGAAAGTCTAGTATATAATTAAGTTAGACATTAGTATAATAACATGTAATTAGACACTAGAAGTAAGTTTAGTGTAAAAATAAGTTATAAATAAATTAGATACTAGTATAGAAATAAGTCTAAATATAATAAGTTAATAACACATAATACTATAGTATAATAGCTTGTAATTAGACACTAGAAATAATATGTAATATCATAGTATAATAAAATGTAATTAGACACTTAGTCTAATATAAAAATAAGTTAGATAATATTATTATAGAAGGAAATTAGAAATGAATGCTTTCTTGCTCAGTTTGGTGCGTGTCCAACACGCGCCACTGGCAGTCCTTTGCCGGTGTATCGGGCCATCTTCTAGTTGTTATTCTCCTACGTTCCTGTTTTCCCTAACCAGCGATCAAGACGATATGGTTGTGATAGCATTTTACATTTGAACCAGATCAACAAAATGCAGCGCACCCCTGATTACGACGTTTAGTCGTAGGTTTATAGTCTGTTTACCAGACTATGTTAAAACTGCTTTTGAGCGGCATCCTCTTGTGGGATTGGGTTAGAGTCATACTTTTGACTTACCCCATTTTTATTTTATTTTTATGTCTTTTTTGTGCTACTTTTTGTTTGATTTGGGAAGATTGTCAGGGACTCCTACCCTATTGAATGTTGTATCGTTGTAACTGTTTAGTTTATATATGCAATATACTTAACTTGCTTAAAAAAAAAAAATAGAAATGAATGATTTAGTTTTAGTTTTTAATTTTTGGAAAAACTAAAATTTGGAAACCCACAAATAATTCTTTTTTAAAAGTGGGCTAAATATGAAACTAAAAAAAAAAAAAATCCAAAACAAAGCCCAAATTTGACTTTGCTCCGAAAAGTCCCCCTCCAACTAAATCGGTGCTCACCCCTAACTAAATTGATTGTTTAACTCTTGCAAATGAGAGTTTATAGTAGCATTAAATATATCCACTCTTGAAACGAAATTCAAATAACACTTCTTGTTTATCACGGTCAGCAGTAAAATGGCCATATTAGGATTTCAATGCAATCTTTTACAAAATGATATTTCGCTTTTAAATAATTATGATAATTGAGAATAAACCTAACTCGAAATTGGGCTTGTGCGTGCAAACGAAAACATAGGATAAAGCCGAGAGAGAAGATTTAGGCCCCTTTGAATAAGCAATTGCTCTTATCTTATCTCACCTTATCTCAATATTTAAACACTATTTAAATATAAATACTTTTCAACTTTTTTTTCATATTTTTTCATCTAATCATTAAAACCTTTTCAAACTTTTATATAAAACACAAAAAATAATTCAACTTTTTAAAATCCTAAAATAAAAAATAATACTAAAAATATTATATTTTAACCATATTTTAACTTTATAATATATTTATTTAATTTTTTTTTTCTCTCATTTCACAAAACCTAATAAAAGTTTTAACTTAAACTATTTTACTACTATTCACAAATTATTACACTACTATCCAAACGAGTCCTTAGAAATTTTTTGAAATTCACTACTTTCTTAAAATAAAAGTAATGATGAAGAGAGTATAATTAAGACCAATAGAATTAATGATATTTTTTTTATAAAAAAAAAAAATGAAGTAACTGCCATATCAGTAGCTGGCAGACTCCATCAAAAGCATTGTGTGAGTCCGCCCATCATAGATATGAATAGGCCAGTTGTATTTTTTATTTCATTTTCACGCATTTCATCTCTTGACCTCTCTCTCTCAAGCCTTGGCCGAAACCTCCTTGGTCTAAATTCTTTATTCACTTTCTCACGCTTTCCCTCAAACCAAACACTCCATTCAAACCTCCAAATATCTACACTTCAATATCCTCTAGACCTACATTAATTAGTTAAACTTAGTAATATACTTAATAACTGGAAAAAATTTAAACCTTTTGAATGGTAATCTCATTCAATGCCACCTTAAAGGGCAACCTCAATTTTCTTGAAAAGCACATCCAAGACAGTAATTTCCCAAATAAGCCGAATCCCATATGCAAGGCCCAGTTACTAATAAGTCAAGCCCATCTCAATAACATAGTCCATAGCTCAAACAACTTTTCGTTTGGTAGAGAATCACCTAATCTAAGTGCCATTATTATAAGCCTACATAAATTTTTAACCTTTTCACCGTGAAGAACTAGAATCTTAGCCCGTTGAGTTGATTTCAACCTATTATTTTATGGTAATTTATCTCAATATTTAAATATTATTAAAATATAAATAGTTTTAATTTTTATTTTTTTTATCTAATCATTACTTAATTATTATAACTTTCTCAAGTTTTCAAACAAAATACAGAAAATAATTCAATTTTTTTAAATTTCAAAACAAAAATAATATTTATAAATTATCTTCTAACAATATTTTGACTTTATAATAATAGTAAAAACGAAACATGCATTGAAAAAAAAAGAAAAAAAAAGAGTTTGCAGTGAAAATTATTAAAAATCGAATTACAAAGTCTTTTTTCTAAACATGAGTTCATACATTATAAAATAACATGCTTAGATTTGTTGCTTCTCATTTATTCGTGTTCGTCTTTATTTCATTCCTGAGTGGGCACACATAAAATAATGAATCGTGTTCCCCCACTAAGCCCAAGAGGCCTGTGAAAGAAAGAGAAGCAAGATCAAAAGCCCAGCCCAGGGCAGAGAGTCCCTAACCTAGCCCACGGAAAGCTCTTCTGAATACAACCTGCAGGAGGGATGGTACTGCAGGGGATGGGACTTGTTAGTTTGAGGACCCATCGAATAGTGTCCAGTCCTCAAGTACCCGCCCGCACAGCAGACGTGATATAGGGGGAGCCCTTGATTTATTGACAGCAGATGCATGAACGAACTAGAGGGGAGACAATCTGAGACAAGGAGGTTGGAACCAAGCTACATTAATGGCTCCACCACCCGGGCAACATGCCACATTAATGATGCCATCACAGAGCCATGCCGCATTTAAAGGCTCTGACAAAAAGAACAGTACGGGGGACACAAACTTCATAGGAGCAGGCACTATATGCTTCTCAAACATGTGGTATAAATAGCAGATCCCAAGTACGAAAATATCTCTTTGATCCCTAGACTCCTTCATTTATTTACAAACTTCCAAGAATATTTACTAACTTTGGCATCGGAGGTTACACAACCCCTAGGCCGCCCTCTCAAAGCCGCAGTCTTTTCTACCTTTTGCAGACCCGTTTTTAAATACCTAAGTTGTCGAAGTTTGACCTAAAGGTGTGCGAAACACGAAGTTAACAGTGATGTCATCTGTGGGATCATGATAGATCTTGCGTGTCCTTGTTATACTCACGACAACCCTTTCCGAACAACTCAGGAGAGACATGAGAGATGCTATGGAAGTAAGGTTGAAGACCATGGATGAGTGGGTAACAAAACTAACCAGCGAAGTACAGACACTCCGTAAGGAGAACGAGGAGCTTAGAAAACCCTAACAAAAGATGGTGGGGCGGGATCCAGCGACACTGAACATTTAGGATCTTGACACACGCAAGCGGGACTTAATAAGGAAGAGGAGCATAAGAATATGCAAGACAAGCTCCACAGTTTCAAAGGGAAATACAAGGAGATAACAAGGAAGGTAGGCACGTCATCAATGGTGGACTAGTTGCTCATGAGCACGGGCCTGCTTTATACTGAAAAAGTAATGGCGGTGCCTTTGCCGCCAAACTCTAGAGTCCTCACTATGAAGATGTATGATGGAGGAAGGGACCCTTTTGAGCACCTGGAGACTTTCAGGGTTCATATGACACTACATGGCTTCCCTGAGGAAGTAGCTTGTAGGGCATTTCCACTGACCCTAAAAAGGTCAGCACGTGCATGGTTCCGGTCACTAACACCTGGATCGGTAGACAACTTTGGCGAGCTGGCCAGACTGTTCCTAACCCAGTTCATGTCCAGTCGTAGGAGGTGGTGTCTGGCTGCATACCTCCTCTCCATCAAACAAACAGAGGACGAAAGCCTGAAGTCTTACCTATCCCGGTTCAACAAAGAGCGCATGATGACTAACGAGTAAGATGAGAAAATAACCTTGGCGGCGCTCCTGGGAGGGGTCTGGCCACGATCCCAGTTTATGGCGGAGCTGGCCAGAAAGACTCCTGCGACGTTGCGATAGTTCATGGACCATGTCGACAACTTTATTAGCGCAGAAGACATTCTTTGGGCATTAACGGAGTTGCGAAGGAAGAAAGTAGAGCGCACAAAGAAGAGGGTGAAGGTCCCAACCAAGGCCAAGTCCCACGAAAAAGGGGAGAATAGCTCCCAAGAGAAGTGGCGGGAGGAAGTCTTGACAAAGGGACTCGGACCACGGTATGATCGGCCCAAATTCATCATTCAAAAGGAAGATGACCAGGGAACAATGTGCCGCTACTGCACGTACCATCGGTCCACCTCACATAATATCGAAAATTGTTTCTCCTCGCAAGGGAGGATGGAGTATGCAAAGCCGTAGAAGCTACGCCACTCCCCAGCCCGGAGGCTGGAGTAAGAGAGAAGGGGTGATTGAGAGAAAGGAGTCAAGACCGAGGCGACCTGGACAGGCAAGCAAATAGCCCTCAGCGGCGACCGGTGATAAGAAAGCCACCCCCAAGTCATCCCCGTTCACTGCAGAGGTCGGAGCCCCCTTTGGAGGAAACTCGAACCATAGCTAAAGGATTCGTAGACGGAGGAGTTACCTCCTCAAGCAAGAAAGCACATGCCAGACGGGCCTGATACCATGAGGTGTACTCGGCTGAGTATCATCCCGCCAAAAAGCATAGGGGTGACCCTACCCCGACAATCTTATTCGTAGAGGTCGATGAAGAAGGGGCCCTGTACCCCCAAGACGACGCGCTGGTGGTCACTATGCTTGTCGCTAACTTCACCACCTGCATAACCCTCATCGATAATGGGAGCTCTGCGGACATCATGTTCTGGGGAGTATTCTCCAGAATGGGCATTGAGGCTGCCCGGCTGTAGCTCGTCCCCATGCCCTTGAAAAGTTTTTCCTGAAGTGTTGTCCAGCCTGCCTCGTGGGGAGCAGCCCCTGCACTGCCCTTATTATGGTCGACTTTGTGGTAGTAAAGATTCTTCCATCGTATAACGCCATAATCAGGAGGCCTACCCTCAACAGCTTAAGGGCCGTCACATCGACCTACTACCTCAAAATGAAGTTTCCAACTCCTTAGGGAGTGGGAGAGGTCCGAGGAGAGCAGGTATTGGCAAGAGAATGCTACGTCTAGGAGCTGAAAAAGAAAGATGTAGGGCCTGTCTTGGACAACATTACTAGAATTGGGTAGACCGGGTGCCCTCGAAGAAGCTATGGTAGACCTTCGTCTACAACTTGCCCTGCCGATCTCAAGGGGGAAAGGGCGGTGCATGGCTTTAGAAGGAAGGATGAGCAACGACCTCCCTGGCCTAAGATTCTGTTTTCCTTAATTTTATTACACCTCTTTGTCCATCGTGTACTTTCTTTATATTTAATGAAAATGTGACTTTTTAGGACAATGTAAAATGTCTACTCCACATTTTCATATTACCAGTGAAACGCCAACAAAAAAAGTGTGTGGCTAAAGAAATCTATGGCAACAAAGTCATCAACAAATTACCGATCCACAGGGCACCATAGGAATAAGTAAGCCTAAGGGTTGTCTTATCCCTCCCATGATGGAGTGTGGGTCAGCCTTCGGCCCAAAGATGAAAGCTTACCTTCCTTACGGACGTCAACAGGCAGGTGCGGGTCTAGTCACAAACTATCCGAAGAGCACACCTCCTTGCAGGACACTGTAAGGAAAGGTTGGCTCAAAGGTGGCCTTATCCCTCCCGTAGAAGAGAGCGGGATCGGCCTCACGGTCACCCGAATAAATTACCCTAACCTCCACCGCAACGAAGAGTGGGATCAGCACCAGCTTGACCGAACACTTACCTTTCCTGTGATATTAATAAAAGGGAGCGGGCCCAATCTCAAACTGTCCGAACAACATACTTCTCATGGGATAGAGGGGGAGAACTAGGCCAAAGACTGTTCCACCCCTCCCACGATGGAGAATGGGTTATAGCCCCGAGCAACCCGAATGGCTTACCCTAGCTCCAATCACGGCGAAGAGCAGTCAGCTATATTGCCCTTCGAATTTACCTTAAGGTTGCCTTGTCCCTCATGCGATGGAGTGCAGGTTAGTCCTCAGCTACCCGAAATTAGAAACTATACCTTCATCGTAAGTGTCAAAAGTCAGGAGCAAATATAGTAACAAACTGCCCGAATAACTTACCTTATCACGGGATACAATGGAGAAAGGTAGGCCTAAAGGTCACCTTGTCTCCCTGCGGAGGAGAGCAAGTTTGGCTCTTGCGACAACTCGAATACTTACCCTAACCTCCACAACAAGAAAAGAGTGGGTCCAGCGCCAGCCTAGCCCAAAATATTACCTTCCACTGTGATGTTAACGAGAGGAAGCGAGTCTAGTAACAGACTGTCCGAACGACTTACCTCCCTGCGGGACCCAACAAGAAAAGGTGGGCCTAAAGGCGGCCTTATCCCTCCGGCAGTAGACAGCAGGTCCTGCCCTTGAGGCGGCTTGAAGAATTTATCCCGACTCCTATCACAACAAAAGAGCAAACTGCCCCAATGGTTGCCCGAAGAAGTTACCTCATTGGAGAACAAAAATGGGAGGGCTAACTTGAGGTAGCCCGACCTGTCCCTGATGGAGTGTGGGTGTAGTCCCACAACTGCCCAAAATAAGAAAGATCTCCAAAAGGGAAGCAGGGTCCCATAGAAAGCCGCACGAGCGTCAACAAGTGACAAGTAGGTCAAGATTGTAAACTCCCCAAACAGAAGAGCCCAAAAGAAATATAAAGATACGAACAAAGTGCTAGTGGCTAACGGGGTCAGAAGGGTTAAACCGGATGCTAGCGGGGTGGGTCGAGAATCTTTGAACATAGCCACAAGCTGTGACTGCCAAATAACAATGATAACAGAATATAACGAAGAAAGCACGACTGAGTATCAAAACAACAAAGTACAACCCGGTTAAAAACAAGTGAGTGCATCCGAACTGGGAAAGCATCGACTGCAAAATTGATGGTCGCGTCCCGAGAATGACTGTCCAAAAAGGATAAGCAAGCACCACGTAGCTGGCTAGCCGGGTGGGTAGGAGTCCTACACACCCCTTCACCATAATTCCCTAGACTGGCCGCCAAAGCAAAGAAGATACAAAGAAAAGACATAAATAACAAGGTTTGTGTACTAGTTAATATATATACAAATCGTAGGGCAAAAAAACACGGATCCATATGGGCACCAAAGGAAAAAGAAGAAGAAAAGTATACGGAACAATAAAATCTTTAAATATTGGCACCAGGGATACCAAACTCAGCGGCAGTAGAAGCAGGATTGGCCGACTCTACCACGGTCGATGCGGGAACAACTGGACCAGGGAAAGCATCAAGCATCTCTTTCCTTCCTAGGTCACGGTTGGTTTGAAAGGCCGCCTCATTGGTGGGAATATCAGCAAGCACAAGCCTCTGAAGATACTTGGTGAAATATCTCTAACGCTGCTCCGAACTCTCCAGAAGGAATGCTTGCATTGATTTGCAGCCCTCGACAACCCCACGTCCCCACGCTTCGTCATGAAGTCTCATGAACCACTTCAGCTGCCTTTGTAGGGAGAGGGTGAAGTCTTGAAGACTTTGGTTCAACTGCTCCAACCATTCCTTCTCTCCCTGCACTGGGGATAAGTCATCCCGAAGACTTTGGTTAAGCCACTGCAATTGCGCTTCTCCTCCTACAACTTTTGCTTGTGCTTCCTCTGGTGACGCTCCAGCTTCCTTGCTCTTTTGTGCTCATCTGCCAGGTCGAGTTGCGCCCTTTCCAGCTTGCGCATCAACAACCCCCTCTCCTCACTTTCCTGCAAGCACGATCCAAGTTCTTCTGAACAGCTGTTTCCTAATCATCCACAATGAAAGCTGCAAGCTGGGAAGTACCCTGGTGACAAAAGGAAATGCTAAAAGATAGAAGAAAGGAAGGGAAGGAGAAGAAGACAAGAAAGAAATGGTCAAACCTCGTGAAAAAAGCCAGACAAGCATTCGAAGAACCGACCAATGGCCTCCTCTCAGCTGCCCGCCATGGCTAGCTAAAACAAAGAAGGAAGAGCTTCCGTAGGGCCTTTGGATTCAGGAAATTCTGCAAGGACTTCAGGGGGAACAGACGTATCTCCGCTCAAAACCCCTAGATGAAGGTCGTTTGCAACATCCGAAAGAGAATCACCCCCACCTGAGTACTCGGCTTGGGTGGACGAGTCATTGTGTAGACCCTCACCGACTATAACATTTGTAGAACCACCCTCCTCAACAAACTCAACCTGGACAAGTGGGTCGATGACTAGACTCCTTGGACCTTCGCTGGCTAAGATATTCAGAAAGGAATCCCCCCTCTCTGGGTGTGCAGCCTGGACAAAAGGGTTCATAGCTGGACTCTTTGAACCCTTGCAGATTGCAACTTCTGGAGGGGATCTACCTATTGTACGATCCTCTACCTCCACGCGGTTGCTAGAAGTAGCCATCTCCCCCTCATCAGTAGCCTCAAGATGATTGTCGACGGCCGAACTAGACGAAGAAGGAAGTGAGATCCATGAAGAAGAATGTTGTCCCTTGTCAGGAGTGGTGATCGTGAAAATACTCTAGAGGAGGACGTCCATCTTGACCCCACCCTCGGACGCCTCAATAGCGACCACCAGTAAGGGCGCCTTAAGAAGATTGCTCGTTAGTTTGCCCTCCGACACTGGTGTTATAATCGCCACAGTAATGGAATAGCTGGCATCCAAGGTAGTCGATCCCTGCAATAAGGGGTCCTGGGCCCCGAGAGCAGGCTTATCCTCGGCTTGGGCACTCTCCTGGCAATTTTCTTCCCCTTGTCCTGCAGAGGAAGGTCTAAGGAACACTTTCGAGATAGAGCAACTTGGGGTCAGGCGGTGACCAGCTTGTCATCGAAAGGAAGGTGTTCCAGAGGAGGCAGAGAGCTCCTTAAACTCTCCTTAGAAAAGAGGGTTTCAGAAGAAACGCTGTCAAGATTTTTTTGCACCCATTCTCGTACAATCGCGATACGTTGCACTTCGTAAGGGGTGGCTAATGGACACACACTTTGTCCTCGGGGATCTTTTCCAGTCCGTCCGTATTGGGAACTCCTGACGGTTCACCCTGCTTACCGAATTCCCATATGCAGCCAGACACAAAGAAGAATTTGGGAAACCAGTCTTTCACCTTGCAGTACCTCAACTCTAAGGTGACCAAAATGTGTATTGCTTTGAAACCACATACATTCCCATTTTGCCACAACACCTTAGGGGTAAGAAGAAACTCGAGACCGGTGAGGTCCGCGTCATCCGAGAAGGATTCCAATAAAGCATGCCGCCAGATAATGCTGCAACACATCATTAATCTCCAAGCATTCAAGTGCAGTTAGGAAGGAGCCAAACCTATGCGATCTAGAAGGTCACAAACGGGGCAAGGAAATGGCAACCTCAGGCCGCACGCAAACATGGAAAGGTACAAGGCCAACTTAATGGAATGACCATCTACATCGACGACACCTTCATCAGAGCCAAGAACTTAGAAGGAGGCAGACTCCGGTATTTGATAAGTGAGAGCCAAAGGAGGGCAACGTCGATTTGGTGGTAGTTGAGAGCCATCCGCTGCCCCCAAACAATGACCCAGCATCGGTCGAGCCCCCACCAAAAACATTGGGTTGAACATATTTTTCGGAGACCATCACCGTTAGCGTACAGAGTAGCAAAGAAGATTGGTCGGAGGAAAGGAAAATAGAGAGAACTAAAATAGCGGGGTAATCACAGCACAGTGGGAGGAAATCACGCTCCTCTCCCATGATTATATAAGGAGAAGATGACAGTTAGACCCTCATACACTATGGCAACTAGAGGAGTATGCGCTGCTTTGAATTCTGTGAATGTAGTCTACAAAGCAACGCAAACACAAAAAGTCGCCTGGCACCCCTTTATTAATGAACTTGAAAAGATATTATGAAAAGGTGAGCCCATCAAGGAAGATAGGAGCACTGCCAAAAATGCCAGTTAGCAGGAGCCTCTCGAACTTCAGAACAACATAATAAGGATCTCAGCCTTAGAAGTAAGGCGGGTTCGAATCATGAAAGAATTCTCATCGTACTCGTTCGATGAGAATTAGTGAGGTAACTGTAAATGGACTTTCTCCCACTAAGCCCAAGAGGCCTGTGAATGAAAGAGAAGCAAGATGAAGATCCCAACCCGGGGTAGAGAGTCCCTAACCCGGCCCACGGGAAAGCTCCTCTGAACACAACCTGCAGGAGGGATGGTACTGCAAGGGATGTGACTCGTCAGTTTGAGGACCTCTCGAATAGTGTCCAGTACTCAAGTACCCGCCTGCACAGCAGGCGTGATATACGAAGAGCCCTTGATCTATTGACAACAAAGACATGAACGGACCAGAGGGGAGACAGACTGAGAGAAGGAGGTTGGAGAACCATGCCACATTAATGGCTTCACCACCCGGGCAACACACCACATTAATGAAGCTGTCGTAGAACCACACTATATTTAAAGGTTCTGACACAAGAAACAAGTCGGGGGACACAAACTTCATTAGAGAAGGCACTATCTGCTCCTCAAACATGTGGTATAAATAGCAGATCTTGGATACAAGAATATTTATCTGAACCCTAAACTCCTTCACTTATTTATAAACTTCCAAGAATATTTACTAACTTTGGCATCGGAGGTTACCCTGCTCCTATACCGCCCTCTTAAAGCCGTAGTCTTTTCTACATTTCGTAGGCATGTTTTCGAAGACTTGAGTTGTCGGAACTTAGCTCAAAGGTGTGCAAAACACGACTTTAACAAATCGAATACTTAATAATCATTATTTCTTAATGTAAACATATAATACATTCTTCATTCATTTACATACTATAGATAATTTTCTCTCGCAAGATGGCATTTCTTTCTCTTTTAAAATAAAAAATCTCTTTCATGTTGTACATTTATTTTATACAATTACATAACATTCAATTAATTTTTATTATTTTTTATGGACCGGTACATAGTATTACCTTATGTGTTGGGATTAGTAGTCCATTCTATCTGTGACCAAGAGTTGGAAATCAGCACTAGATGCTCTACCAATACATTTTTTGTTTTTTTCTTGGCACTACCAATACAACCTATCCATTATAGCAAACGCCTTTTAAGTGGCAAAAAGAGGCTTGAAAAGGAATCCAAGTAAGAGAATAAAAGGGGCAAAACCAAAAATCCGCATGGACATGAGCGTTGGAGCCTTTTCCCACCATCCCCTGTTGGCAAGCTCTACTTGTTTACCAGTATGTTACTCTTGCATTGTCAAGGAAGCGATCCAACTGAGAGAAGGTCAAGCTGGAGTTTGTATTCCCACTTTCCACCAAACAAACCAAAATGAGTAATGGGTGGGGTTTGGTTTGAATGCGTTTGCTGCTAAAATGAAAGAAAAAGAAAGTCGAAAGAAAATGCATACTACAATATAATAACGTTAGATACAATTTTTGGATGTACAAATTTTATTTTTTATTTTTTAAAAAAAGTGAATATTTATTATTAAAAAATAATTTTTTTACTGATTTACAAATAACTTCTTTGGACGTAATATCATTTTCCTCTTGAGTCGTGCAGAGAAATCTCAAACTCTTATGAATCACTTAAAAACATGTGATTTTCTTCCCTTTTATAAAATTCAAATGGTACTACCTAACACAATGCCAGGCCACCAGACCGGTAGGCTCTCAACTCTCAAAGTCATAAATTTGCATTTCCCAACAACTACCACCAATGGTACCATAGAAGCCATAAACCCTAAAGCCCCTCCCTTTCACCTACTAAACGAGACAACAATCTCTCAATCCTGCAAAACTCCATAGCCATGAGCTTCACTTTAGCCACATTATCGTCGTCCTCGTCCTCGTCAATCAATTCCCTCTCATCCTCCATCTCCACTACAAAACCATCATCTTCTTCTTCGTATCTCCGTTTTAGCACTTCAAATCTCCAGTATCCCCACTCTCGGCTCAAAGTCTTTGCTTGCGCGACTCACACCCCAAATGTCACCACCGAAAGGAACCCCCATCCCATTGTTGGAACACTTGGTCGCTACACAAAAGCCGCACTTTTCGTCTGTGCCACGGCCGCAATGATAGCAAAGCTCTCGGTGTTGCCAGCCAGAGCGGAATCTCCTACCGCACTTTCCCAGCAACCCCCGATTCTTGAAGAAGATCAGGACGAAGCTCAAGCCGAAGCGGAAGCCGAAGCTGCAGCCCAAGACCGAGACCTGTCCTCCCCATTGTCCGAGTTACTCGAATCGAATTCCGAAGCCGTCGAGACCTTGAAGTCACTATTGCAAGAAAATCTCGAGAATGGAGAGGACGAGCAGGCTCTCAAGGTCCTCAGACGCCTGGTTGCTGCACAGCCCTCTGCAATCGAGTGGAAGTTCCTGATGGGGAGGTTGTTAAACGAAATGGGCGACGCCGAGAACGCGCGCAGAGTGTTTGAAGAAATTCTAGCTCTTGACCCGTTGTCGTTTGAAGCATTGTTTGAGAACGCTTTGATTATGGACCGGTGTGGGGAAGGCGAGGCCGTTATTAAGCGGTTGGAAGACGCGTTGAATATTGCGTTGGAGGAGAACAAGGCGAAGGAGGCACGGGACGTGCGGTTCATAATGGCACAGATACAGTTTTTGCAGAAGAATGTGGATGAGGCTTTGAGGACTTACCAGGATTTGGCGAAGGAGGATCCCAAAGATTTTAGGCCCTATTTTTGTATGGGGATGATTTATAGCTTGCAGGACAGGAATGCTGAGGCGAGAGATCAGTTTGCCAAGTACCGGGAGCTTTCTCCAAAGAAGTATGAGGTAGAGGGGTACTTGAGAACCCCATTGTCGAGGATGAAGCTATTTGGTTCGAATGAGAATTAATTTTGGGTTGTTTAGCACTGGGAACATGCAGCAATAATATGGCATTCGGGCAATCCTATGCCTATGTTCAATTTTGATGGCACTTTTTGACTTGGTCCGTTGCTGGTGATGTGAATCATCGTTGGGATAGCTACTTCACTCTTTGACTTGTTTTGTTGCAAGTGATGTGGATCATCATGGTTATATTTTCTTGGGGATCCTGTGAAGGTTTCTCTCAATACTGATACTAAATAATCTGTTTCACCCGAACTTGGTTCTTCCCTGTTTTTCTGGTGCTTTGTCATTCCTGTGCTATGTGATTTTAGGCAATTTTCCTAGTTTATAGATTAGATTCCTGTTATGTTTAGAATAGGTGGAATGGATGATCTAAGGCTACTGCAATGAAGAAACATGATGCCTGGGCACTTGGAAGTGCAAGAGTTATATCAATTATGTCTGAAGGTGACGTTGGAGGAATAGGCCAAGACAAAGGTCTTGATTCCAATGTGCAATCACAGTTTGCTAAAACTCAAATCTTTGAATACTTATTTTGGTAAATATAGGTTCAAATGTTGATTTTTGGCCAATTCAAGCTTAACGGGCAGATTAGTGTTATGGTTGTTAGTAGTTGATTGTCAGTGGAGTATTAGTAGTATGGTTGTTAATAGTTGTTTTTCAGTGAAGCAATGATGTTGCTGGGTGATGTTAGTAATTGTTCTTATTGGGTTGCTGGTACGGTGAATAAAGTTTTGTAGTGAACTTGGGGAGTCTTTAAGATTAATTATTTTTTCTCTTGTTTGCAATCAAGATAGGTAGATCAGTGAAGAAAGCCACTGCTTTCTGCTCGGCTAAGGATGAACTACCTATCTTGTTGTTTGAAGTGGAAGTCGGCAAGGCTGTTGAACAAAACATAAGAGATGTAAAACAATGGACGATCTCGGTTTTGATTAGTTAGCAGTAGGTTTTTTTTTTAATCTCAAATCACCCGAGGGGCACTTCTTTGAATAGGGATGTAGGAGAGTTCTCTATCACAAAATAGGGAAGTTCTGATCAAACGACATCAAATTAATTCGTGGCACCAAAGATTGCAAAAGTCTATCTTCTACAATACTAGAGGGCCACGAAGAAATGCCAATGGAAGATCGGGGTGCTTCTTGCAAATGTGGTAGCCAGCTCTACAAGGCACAAATTGAGCAGATATCTAGGGAGATGCAAGGTGGGTAAGTAATTTAGATCGCTCCTTAAGTATCAAGGACAACTTGAGATGCTTCTTAGTCGAGTGGAAGTATCTTGTTCGTTCAGCATGTGGATTGTGTTGTTAGTGGGCCGAAGCAAAGGCACTCAGACAACGGTTCAAGCTGCCTGCAGGGCATCTTCACTCTCGGCTCTAAGTCGGACTAGCTTGGCTTTACAAAGCAAAGCAACAACCTTCACAACAATTCTCGATATTAGACATGGAATAGGCTTTAGACAAAAAGCTTCCAGTATTTTTTTTTTGTAGAAGAGCAGGCATCAGTCATTTGTCTTTAAAGTAAAGGCTGCCCCAGGGGAGGAGGAATTATTATGGGCAGATCAGTTTTCTGGTTGCTTGTTGAGTAATGATTTTTTAGTAGTTTTTACTTGTTAGGTTAGTAGTGGAGGTCAATAATGCTCCGAGATAAACTTTGGTAGTCTAGAGACTCTAGACCAATGGATAAATTCTTGTTAAAAGCATTTGTTGACGCTTATCTATAGATTAGTTGAATGTGATGATTCTTAGGAGTTAAGCGTAGGGGCAGTGTAGATTGATGCTAATCGATATTAGTTTTCCTCTTTTAAAAATTGTAAAACGATAATCCTTTTATAAAATTGCCGTTAATTTAAAATGATAAAACATTTTTAAATATATATTCTTTAGAAACAACACCAATTTACTAATAAACACTTTCTTAACCACTAAGTTTTTTTTTTTTTTTTTTTTTATTTAAAAAAAAAAACATCTGTCAAATTGGGGGGTCCAATACATCGGTCTCCCAGCATTTTCCTAATTTAAAATATGGTTGTGAAAGTAGTTGAATGTGTATCATTTTCTTTTAATTAAATAGTTAATTATGTTCAATGCCCCTAAGAAATGCACCAATAATGAAACACCCATACTCCTACATCTGTCAATTATTGTCAATAAGTTTTGAGTATTATTGCACGAGTGATGACATATATATATATATATATATACACACATTTCACTATACAGAGTATGAAGTTGTGGCTGACGATGAAATACCACCAAAACAATACATGAAGTGCATGAAATAATTAGTCCAAATCCATAATTAGCCGCCCTTGATGTGTTGTTGGAATAATTTTATGTTCGGATAATTGAATTTCTTTAAGAATGTAGGAAGAAACATTACATCTAACATGATGGGAGAAATAATGGTCAAGTAAGACCATAATATCTTGAAGAAAAAATCTATTCATAAGCCTACACACCACACATCACAACTTTTTTTTTTATTTGTTTCTCTTATTAAATGTGTATTATATAGATGATGAATAAAAAAAATGAAAAACAATTTGGTGTGTGGTGTATAGGCCTATGAGTAGCAATGCTCAAGAAACAAAATGAATGATAATAGATAGATAATGAAGGGTCTTTTCGAAATGAGAGGAAGAAGTAATCAAATGCTTGCAATTAAAAGAAATAATGCTTTCAAGACAAAGTTATTTTATTGAGAAATCAAAGAAGATGCTTTCAAAATTGAGAAATGATAGAGGTAATAGATAGCTGAAAATGAAAGAGATTTACAGGCCGTGGTCTCTTTTATTTAATATTTTAATTATTTTGTGCTGAGAGAGCTCACTCTCTTCAGCTCAAAGTACATTAACAGAACTCAAAACTTGAATAACAGTGCTTAGCAAGGACAAGTTCTCGTCTTCATTGATTTTCTTGTCTAATTTGCCAACACTTTTTCCCTAAAATTTCAAATTTCCTATTCCTGTCCCCTCAACCCATTAAACAAGTTTGAACCTTAGCCGTGGTCATAAGGAGCACTTATCTAGGTTCAATTTCCCTAAAGAATGTTCACATTATACTTGATGGAAAAGTACTTGCATAAATTTCTTCACAAGCTTAGCAAAACCACGTCTTAGTTTTTACACCAGGATTGCATGATATTAAAAAAAAGCTGTTGTATAGGAAGCACAGGCTTTTTTACACAAAACAAGAGACATGAACAAATTAAAAAATGACACCAAATACATAGGCAAGCAATAGTAGACCTCCATCGCGTAAAGTATTTCAAATTTTAGGAGCACCAACCACAACATGAAAACGAGTAAGGGATGCGACCAGTTCGGCGTATATACTCTGTTTGTTGCTCAGTTTTTGAAGCTTGCCGGTTTCTCTTGGTTTCGGCCGCTGCTCGCTTTTCTTCAGCCTTGTACCTTGCAGCTGCTAATTTATTCATAAGCCTATCATGTGCTTGCCCTCTCATTCTTTCAACCTCTACCTGAAAACCACACACTGTCAAAAATACAGTGTAAACTGATGGATTTTTGTGATATCTTCTGTGTGAAGTTAGAGTATGCCATAATGCTTGAACTTAACAAGTTCTTGACAATTAAGATTTCAGAAGAAAGTGAATACTCATTTAACAAGCAATCTGCAATAGGTATAGTTAAAATTCCAAAATGGTAATTTAGGCTTCATGAGAATCAAACTAACCCTTTCTTGGCTCAGCCACAACTAGAGATCACTCCTCTTGAATCATAATCGATAGACAGTTAAAGTCATTTTAGTTCTCTATTCTCTATTAGGCCTGATGTATGGAGGCTGACCCATGATGATAATGCCCCCACTTTGATTGCAATGAGAAGAGTCATAAACTGCTCATCAAAGCCCTCACATAATAAATGCACAAAATGTTGAATTTCTTTCATTTTTTTTTTCCTGCAAAGACTTCATACCAGAACACGTCATGCTATCATTCAGAGGCTAGAGCACAAGAATTTAGGATCCACCACTGAGACCACATTTCCAGTAGCACTTGGCTTCCCATGCTTGAGCAGCAAGCATATTTTCAATGGTTTGCAATTAATAGATTCCTCGTGGATCCATCTCCCAACCTGAAAACACAATCCTACACCACTGCCCAAACCATCCCCCACTCCTATTTGAATTCTTTCCCTTTCCTAATCACAAATTTCCATTCTGAGCCTGAGACAAATCCACATCAGCCACTAACTTTTATTTTATTTAGGTGTCAATTACCACAGCCTCCTAAACCTCACCCACATCCAGGGCTTACATTAGTGACCAACAACCTCCTACAGCTCACCCACATCCAGGGCTTCATTAGTGACCAACAAGCCTTTAGCATCATTGCCAACCCTCATGGGTCTTTCCCCAAAACCCCCCGAGTAACTCATAATCAAAACAAATTACATAGCTGAATTATAATATACCCAGAAGGCAATGACCAAAAAAGACAACAATTGTAGATATTGACTTATATACTAAAAAAAGAAATACAAAGAATCCTAGAGTATATAATTACGATCATCTTCAACCATCGAATGATCATCATTGTCATAAAAAGATTTGTAACACACAAGTGCACTTCTGGTAATTCATGGGGAAGTTCCTCTAGCCTGATGGCCCCTAGAAATTGTTTGCACCCAAGAGGATTCAAACCTTAGACCTGGAGGGAGCATACCACCAAGACCAAGGTCTTTACCACTTGAGCCAACCCCTAGGGGTTATATCCATGTTATTTTTAATAAAACATTTAGAAACAACAGAAGGTGTTTACATCTTGCTCAAGTTCAGTTTAGAAAGATTATGGTGTAGAGAAATGATGGACAAGTTGATGTAGGGTCTACCATCCAAAAGGAACTAGAAAAGGCTCATATTTGATTGCAGCTAAATGTTTGGTTTTGAGAAATCTTTTGCAGATTTTTCAAGGAAGAAACAATCTCTAGGATCTTGGATGTTAGGATGAAGGATCAATGTAGAAAGAAGATGGGCTATCCCATTATGCAAAGTAATGTTTTAAGTTTAAAAGATTATAAGCTGTTTTTACTTGTTGGGGTTGGTGGTATAATTAGGTACAACAGCATCTCACTCAAATATGCAAAAGAAGAATATTAACCAAATCCAACTGTGGACAACACTTCACCTCAAACTTATGCCTAACTTTATAGGTTTCCTTGGTCTTTAAGAAAACCACTGATTTTGCCTTAGATTTAAGAATCAGCTCTGGATATATGAAAAACTTTCATAATGAATTTGAGGCGGGCATGCTTTTACAGCAGCTTCACAGTATATTGTAAAACCGATCAATCCCTTTTTTTTTTTCTTTTTTTATCATTTCCTTCTTTACTGTAATAACGTCCAGAAACATCATACTTGCACATCAAAACTTCTATACTCATAGACAGGCTTCTATTGCAACATCCCAGTTACACTAGAGTTTCTTTTACAAGAAATGTCATCTCATCACCTTCCTTCGGAGATGATTCAGCATATCAGACAATATTCTTTCTTATATCTATATAATTTATTTATTTTTTTATTGGCACCGGTTGTCCGGAACAGCGCCCTGACTAATCCTAGGAGTGCACAGGCCCTCAGCAAGGAGTTTCCCGCAAGTGCACCTCGGGTTCTAGGGGAAAATCCACTAGTCCGATGGCTCCTAGAGATTGTTTACACTCAAGGGGATTTGAACCTTAGACCTAGGGGGAGCATACCCCCAAGCCCAAGGCCTTTACTACTTGAGCCAACCGTTAGGGGTCTCTTATATCTATATAATCAGGCTAGATTCAATCTTTATGTTTACAGAGAACATCAAAACCAAATGGGAGGAAGTATTAAGATGTAATATCTGCTTTGCTATCGCAACCACCAGATCCTCAGGTCCCTAGACATTAGGTGCTGAAGTACAAGATTCTGCATTGTTCTTGGCATGAAATGAGATATCTCATTGAAAAGGCCAAGCAAGAGGTCATAGTGAAGCAGAAAAGCCCAATTCCATGGTTGATTGTCTACAATATATATTTTCAACAAGAGAAAGGTTACATGTAAAAATAAATGAGATGATAATAGCTACAACAATAAAGGAATTGGCAAGAAAAGTATAGAGTACCTCAACTTTCCTCATCTCAGCTTCTGTTTTGGCTTTTTGATGATTCTCCCATGCCTGAATTTTCATCTCTTCACGTTTGAACCTGGACAATTTAAGTCAAGATGTGCCATTTCATACCACATACAGTGAAGTAATTATAAAAAACAACTCAAGCATAAATAATGCAGGTATTTCTTTATATGGTTCAGATGCTCCTGCTAATAAGCATCCTGTTCCACCAACCTGGTAGATTATAGTAGAAGAATTTTAGGCATAGTCTCATCTCTTATTTCCTCGCTTAACAGATGTGGTAATGTCTCCACATTTACCAAGCATAAGATGATGCGCAATACGTGAGCTTCAAAAGTAATACACACTTGGTCCGCTGTCCCTAAGTTTTCAAAATGATCCCTACAATATTCTGCTCAATAAGGTGACTATGTACAAACAATAAGCTCAACAATAAGGTGACTACACACTTGTATATGTCCCGTATGCCTGGGCTTTTGCCTATTCTTATGATCAATAAAATTTTGTTTACCAATAAAAAATAAATTATTGTAACATTCATATCTATCACACTTATCCTCCATTCTGGAATTTTTTGGACCAGATGTTATATTATTTGATTAAAAAAGTTTTTTCTGACAAGTGACATGCCATAACTAGTCACTAGTTGACATTTGAAATATAGAAGGTGAAGGTGTGGGACAATACATTAGCCATCCATATGGAGATTCCATAATGTTAACACTAAAAAAAGGGGGAAAATCTATGGCTCTGTGATTTCACCTGGCCAAATATTTGGCTTTCTCCGCCTCCTCCCAAGCTGCTGCACGTATCTCTGTGACACTCTTAGCTGGCTTTTCTGAAGCTAAAGTTTTCAGTGAAGTGGACGCATCCCTATCCTCCTCTTTGCTAGCCCAAGCAGCAATATTCATTTTCCCCAGCTGTGTCCCAAGAACCATAATCTCTCTCCTAGTTTTCATCTGTAGCTCCTTTTCAGATAACTCATTCTTGTTAAGTTCCAGATGATCATTACATGGATCAGATGGTGATGAAGCAGGGGCAGCTCTGCCTGGAGTAGTTGGCCTAGAAGAAATTGGGCTGCGCATTGGTGTTGTTGCCCTCACAGGAGTTCCAGTCCTGGAAGGTTCTTGGCTAGCAATTGGAGTCATTTCAGTGCCCATATCTCTCATTGATACAGATCGAGCTGTTGAGGGAGGCGGTATAAATGTAGTTGCACTCTGGATGGCTACAGATGAATCATGTTGGCTGAGATTAACTGCCAAAGAAACAAAAACATAAAGCATTTAACCAATAATATCCAAAATATTATTTTTAGTGCTTTTTCTAAATATATATATTTTTAGGACAATGCTAGGGTGACTACCAAATGTACCCACCAAATATGCACACTAGTACAAAAGAGTTTTTTTATTTTTCTTTTCTTTTTCTTTAAGCATTTTTCAAACATCCTTAACCATTAAGAAAAAATATATATATATATATAAATTCACTAATAGTCACTTCCTTAACCATTAAGAAAAAAATAAAAATAAAATAAAATAAAAATATGAGTGGGCATATTTGGTAGTCATACTATCATTTTCCATTTTTTTTAAGCAATAAGAAGTTTTACTAAAGCAAGTAAATAGGCATAGCTTTTTCTAAATATATTATGCATCGAAGTTACTTTATCTTCAGAGACAATACTCCACACTACTTAAATCTGGAATCTTGTTGTTACAATACTTTCTCTGAAAGGAATGACAACACTTTACTATAAGTTTCTTAATAATGGGACAACATTTCCTTGTTTTCTTCATATTTTGGAAATGCAATAAATGAAAATCTCATTTATCAGTTCGTTTTCTTATCATATTTCAGCAAACTGTAATTCATTTTCCTCCAGAAAGAGTACATTGTTAGAATTTTTCATTGTCAGCGCAGCCACTTTTTACAACCTTATGTCACACTTGAATAAGAGAACCTCTAACTAAATTTGGCGGATGATTATGAAAATATTAAAAAGTCCACGAGTAATGTAAGATCACATTAAATTTTAAAAGTTCCACCAAAATGGGGTCCATGCTCTCCACCATAACCAGGGACGAAGCCAAGATTTTATGGCTCATTTGGACACTTCGAATATCTCAAAATTCTGTGAAATGTGAATAGTAGTGAAACAATTTGAGTAAGATGTTTTAATGGGTTTTGGGAAAGGAGAGAGAAAAAGTTGAATAAGAATATTTTTAAGTTAAAAATTTGTTTGAATATAAATTTTTAATATTATTTTTGTTTAGAAATTTGAAAATTTTGTATTGTTTTTTGTGTTTTATTTGGAAGTTTGGGAAAGTTATGTTGAGTTTTGTGTTTGGATAATGATTAGATAATAATTAGATGAAAAAGTTGAAGATTTGAAATTGAAAATTATTCTGTGTTTGAGTAATGTTTGGGAAGGAAATTATGAGAAGTTTTAAGAACATCTAAGTGTCCAAACAATGCACAATCAATGAGAGGAAATGACATCAATTATGCTAATTGAACTTGACATTCTTTTAACGAACAAAAATCATCAACTATGACATCCATACTAAATCTACCTAAAATTCTCTTTTCTTTTCAAAAACTTTGAAGCTTACATGAATCAGTCTGAAACACACACACACACACACAAGCATATACATATGAGATTGGAAAAAACTCAAATCAAGTGCTACTCTACAACAAAGATATCTCCAATCCTTCATGCAATATGTTCGAAGGGTAAGCTCAATGTGAAAGAGAGAATTATTTTCAATCCTTTTATTAAAAAAATCTTAGAAGTACAAGAAAAAGAACCATAGCCTTCAGTGCTACTCTCTTGCCACTTCATTCCACTAGATTTCTCACAGAAAAATAGGAAACTAATGCTAGAAACAAAACAACACATTAAAAAAAAAGAAGAAGAAGAAGAAGAAGGAGACAAAAGTTGCCAAACAAGTAGCAGAGAGAGGACAAAAGCAGACAATTAGATCTACAATGCAACATGATGTTGCCAGTCTCAAACAAAAAAAGAAAAAAAAAAAAAAAAACTGGTTGGAGAGCAGTTCTGTACAGCCAGAATCTCACTCTGCTGGTAATGATGCAGGGTACTTCAACAGCATAAACTCTCAAGTAAAATAACTAGAAAGGTAGGGATTTGCAGGATTTAATTAGTAACGTAACCAAGTCAAAAGAGATATGGGAATGCCAAAAAGAAAATCATCTTTTTTACAAGTGACACAAAGAAAATGATAAAGTTGTCACTCTCTTTTTTGACAAAGACAACACAGATTTCAGGTCATTTTGTTTTAAGCAAATGTAATGTAATGACTCTTAATGTTTAAGAAAACATATAAAAATAATAGCATAGCATAGTTACAATGTACTACATGAACACAAGTGCCACAACATTAGGTGATCAATCCTAGAAATCACAATAGATACCGTTCTTGACCTCAGAACAGACTAAATATTAATCCAATGTGATTACATTGTTGGAATTGTCCTGCAAAGAATGTAACTTTCCACAAAAGATAAATGAGAATATGAACCAATCTTTACACTAAATGTAATCCTTACTCACTGACTCTCCAACAGAGTTCTCAATCATGAGGACAGGCTTGCCATATGAATCTGCAATTGGATAGGGGTGGTCTACTTCCCAACTGACAAACTTCATCCTCGCACATTCCATCTTAGCTTGATTTGTATCAATCCACTTCGTATCTGGTTCTTCGAAAGAAGCAACTCTTTGTTCTGGAACTTCAACAACAACCTTAGCAGACAGCTGATAACCAACATTAGCCGCCTTTCGTGATCCAACTCCTTGCCCACCATGCACTTGAGCCTGCCCCATCTTTGGCCGGTTTGAAGTAGGGCTTGCAATCCACTTTTGGGCATCATCCCATTTGGATGGTGCCGGTTTTGAGAATGGCCCAAGAGGCACTCTCTGGTGGGCCCGCTCAGCCTTCTGAAACTCAAAGAGGGCTGAGGACACAGTCATGCCGTCGTGCCCACTATCACAATCCAATGAAGAATCTTCTTGAGTTTTATGCCTTGAATTGATTAAAGTGTTCAATCTGCGGTCAGTTACCATGTCCGAGCCTAATGAGTAGACTGCAGTTGAAGTGGAGCACTCAGGAAGAACAGTCACAACATCTACAACTTTGCAGTTATCAGAACCGCTATCACCTGACAAAAGTTTCCCACAAGCAATTAATGGATTTCAAAATCATCTCTTTGCTCTTTTACTTGGTAATGTTTCCTGTTCTGACATATAAATAAAGCATCCAAACATAGGAACTCAAGACTCGTGCACAAAATTTAGACTAAAACGTGGCAATGGTTTACATGGGGAATATTTCCCAGGAAAAATATGTATATAAATGCATATAATGGCAGGCGGAAACAAGATGTCTGCAAACCAAATGGTACCTATTCCTCCGTTAGGCTCTTGAGACATCCCAGAAAATGTAAAGGAAGAAACGATAACTTTGACTCTTAGGCCTGATTTGTTTTCACAAACTATCTCATCTCATCTAATAATTACAATTTTCCAAACTCCTAAACAAAATACAAATAACAATTCAATTTTCTCATATTTCAAAACAAAAATAATATTAAAAAAAGAGAAATACTGTAACCACAAAGAAATCCTACAAAAGTAAATCTGCAAACTGACGTGGTTTAATGTAGTACGTTAGATTGTAAAGCTAATTTTATTATAAAGTAGATCAAACGTATCATATGAACCCATGACAGTTTGTGTGTTATTTTTGTGGAATCTGTGTATATAGCACTTCTTTTTAAAAAAATTATATTCTAACAATATTTTATTCAAATCTAATGTATACGAGGCCTTGGTTGTCAAGTCATATGGAATTTCCAACAAAAATATAAATCGACGCATAAAGTACACTAGAAATAAATTTTCTTTTTTTAGTAAGTGAAATAGTAGTGCAATAAAAGAACAGAGTGGAGTAATAAACAATGTGACTCCTACTACGTTCAAAAAATTCAAAATTTTAAGAAATCATTTCCAGTAGAGTAGAAAAGAAAGAACTCAATTTTAATAATCAGACAAACAAGGTAAAAGCGTAGAAAAGTAAATACCAGCGTCATGAATCTGAGGAGAAGAAGAAGAAGACGAATGAGATCTGGAGGTGAAATTAGAGCGAAGCCCTTCCTCTTGGATTGATTTCCTTTTCGCTCCAAGTAGCATGGTCCTCAACTTCCCAGGCGACAATCCTCCACCCTGGCCACCCCCAGAATCCACATTTACATATAAAAAATATGCATTTTCTATCAATTAATTAACAAAATCCCAGCAGATCAGATGCTATTTCCGGGATGATAAATACATTGGGAAACGGGAAACCATAAAGACCATCTGCAAATAAGATGTAAATAGTACACTCCCAGCCAGATTCCATGGAAATGGAGTACATTTTTAAAGAAAGAAAAAAAGAAAAACAAAGAAAAGAAGAACCTGAGGCTGTTGGATCCTTTCGTACTCCATGGTTGTGCCCTGTTCAGAAAGCTAAACTCATTGTAAAGCTGCGTTTTCTTGTTTAGTTTTGTTGATGCTGGGAAGCGGTCCCATGCCACTCACAGTCAAGTGAGGAGGAGGGGAGAGAGAGAGACTCTTTTGAGTGTACGCGAAGTTGTGAACACCGAACTGAGCAGTCAAATCGCTTTCTTTCTATAGGTCTGACTTGCAGTCGCATTTTACTTTTGCTTTCCTCGGCCATTAAAAACAAATTAGAAAAAAAAAATTGTTTTCCTCTTTTCTTTTTTCTGGACAACTAGTCCTTGGGCAGATCTGGACTTACTTTTGGAATTTACTTCTTTTATTTTGAAATTTATTATTTTTCATTAATGTGTTGTCTTTTAGAAAAATTATTATTTAAAATAAAATTACTTAAAAGGTATGATGTCAAATAAACTAATTAAAAATGACAGATATAAGAGGAGAGTTGCTAATATTTGTCCAAGCTCTAACACTTAAAAAGAAGAAATATAAACACAAACAGTAAAATTATAATTTATTTATTAAGTATTTAACATAATCTCAAATATTCACATGGAAAATAATAAGGATTTTGTTACACAATTTTTTACTATTCACCCACACTTCACACTCCATATTTTTTAATATATTTTTTTTGAATTTATTTTTTTAAACTATTTCAAATTTTTTATTCACTATTCATATAAAAAATATTTGATAAATTGTTTTTTAAAATAAAAAAAAATGTGGAGTGTGAAGTGTGAGTAAATAGTAGGAGGTTGTGAAGATTTTTTGAAATAATAAATATTATAAATATTTACTTGACTAATATGTAGAGAGAACAATGATACTGTTTTGGATGCATTTCACTATCAGTTGAGTTCAGTTGCTAACTTGCAACAAAGAAAGAGGATAATCCGATGTGCCTGGTGCACCTCTGATCTCTAAGTTAGAAATATGCGTGTATTGCCTTACAATGAGGGGTTTGAATCTATTATCTTGGACTGCTAACATTGGTCCTTTATATAGAGATTGATTGTTGCTGATAAGGATAGTTCAACCCTTTCCCAAATTTCAATGTCTTGATCGTCAAATTCTCGAGATATGATTTTAGAATAAATGGATTAACATTTCAAGAAAAAACAACTCTATCTCACTATTTCTTTAGGGGTAAATATTTTGATCAGTGACAATTACTATATTAATCTCATTGGGCAGTATGAACTCATGCTAGCAAGTGTATGGACAATTTTCTAGCTCGTTGGGCCCATTATATGGGCCTCTTACTTGGTACCGTTCAGCCCATCTAGAGGAGATAAAAGAGCCTTTTCAGTTATCTCGCAAATTTCTATCATGCTAGCATGCGTGGGAATTTAAAGGTTATGAAAGGTTCTTGCCCGTCACGTCATTACTTTTGGTTGGTTGTTCATGCTTTCGTGCCGAGGGGGATTGTAACAACTTTGCATCTACACATAGTCACATCACCAGATCATGGCATATGCACACAACGATTATGTTGTTAGACCACTATCATTCTCCTTGGGGTGCTTCAACCGTCACGTGTCTTGTTATAAGTAGCCCTCTCCTCCTTCTTGTTACCTCTTTTACTCCTGCTTACTCCTCTTCTTTCACTATTTGTGCTTTTCGTCAAAACCCAACTTCTTTTCTCTAGAATCCCTTATTTATCTCAATGGCTCGTCAGAATGATTTTCGTCTTTCTTCTCATGGATCTCCTCCTCCCTTTCCGATGGGGTCTTTGTCGGCACCAGAGTCCTCATCTTCCCTTGATGTATCCTATTATGAAGGTTATGATTGGTCGTCTTTCTTACCAAGATGGATCTTAGGAACCTAACAAATTCATATGGAATCCCAGATTCAGTGATTCTTGAGGTTCCTCCCAACGGGGTTGTTGACACTAAAGTCTTTGCTGAGAAAGTGGCCTTCACGACATGTTCCCTTTCTCATGGGTTACAGCTTCCTTTCTATCGATCGGTGCGCGAAGTTCTCGACTACTTGAAGCTGGCGCCGGCTTAACTTCACTCTAATGCCTGGAGAATACATAATGTTGTTGCTTTGCGTGGAGAATTTTGGGACTCCCCAGAGACAGGTATCTCGACTTGACCACCCATGAGTTCCTCACTACCCACGCGGTCAAGGCGTTGGAAGGCAACATTTGTAACTTTCACTCTCGCCCTCGATATCTCCTCGCTCGATTCGAGGGTCACCGTTCGAATACCGAACAAAGGCAAAAAATTCCTTGTTCTTGGCTAGGGATGGGAGTTTCTTGGTAGGGAGGCCAATAAAGCTGAGTTCCCAATTCGCGCCATTTGGGGAAAAGTCCCCGACGATAAAGCAATAACTACTGCTCTCTCTAAACGAGAGCAAGCCCATGTTTAGAGAGTTTACTCCTAGGTTGAGCACAACTAGGAGTCTGTTTGGATGAAGGCCTTGTTGATGTGGGCCCACATTGACTGGTTATTGGTAATGCCTGACCGTTTTAGCGTGAACCGTAGTCGCCTGCTGAAGGAGCCTGAGGCTTCCCACGACAAGAAAAGGCTCATCACAACCTCGCTAGAGAATGAAGCAAAACGGTCTCGCCATAAGGCTGAGGGGGCGTCTCGGCCTTGACTTCATGAAGCGCCGATGTCTTTAGGAGCAAATCGTACCGAATTGGCTCAGCTTCTCGTTGGTGCGCAGTCTCCTTTTGAGAAGTTTCCCTAGACTCAGATGGTCCAGGTGATTTGATGGGGCAAGCCCTCTCAGATTTGGCCACAACCCTTGACTTCAAGTTCCTTCCCAGGAACTTGAATTTGCCCAATTGCCTAACTTTGCTCTCCTGTCGACCCCGCCAATAAGCCTAGAGTTGGTTGACGAGGAGGATGCAGATTGGGAGAGTCAAGATCAAAGTCTTGACCAATGAGCCTCAGGTCAAGCTTGGCTCTCAAAGGGCGGCAAGGGAAGGGGGAGCCTACTTCGGGTTCCTTTCCCTTAACAATTTTTTTGTGGTGAAACCCTAGTGCTCCCCGATGACTTAGAGTTGAGCGGGGTCAAGGTTTTAATCCCTTCCTCACCCTTTAGTGCCTCTTTGGGGGGCAAGGAGGGACCTTTTTCATCCGTTGTTATCGACGAGGGGGTATCTTCCTTCCCTATAAGGGAGGATGAGCTCGTGGTAGATTCCCCCTATGCTGAGTGGTAAGGTGAGGATCAGTCGCCGCTTGTCGACCTCGCGATAGTAGTTTCAATTTTGCCTCCTGTTGAGGTAGGGGTGAGAACCCCTAAGGGTGCTCCCAGTCTTTGTCTTTTGGGTTTTTTTCGTTGCCCAAACCCTCTCCCTCAAGGTGAACGAGCCCATTGGTCCAAGGTGAGAGGCGACTCTATTCGCACCATTGTAGACTAGTTGAGAGACTTATTTTCCTCGGTAAGTTGTTTGTGTAGTTTGGCCTTTGGTTTTCTTTTGGGCTTGGATCCTTACGAGTGTGTGGTTTTGGCAGGGTGTGGACCAGCTGGCTGCCTGGATCATTGATGAACGAGCCGACCTGGAGGATGAAATCAGAGCCAAGCACATGTTCACCTTTTGGACCTAGAAGGAGGTCGCGTGTCTAGAGACCTAGAAGGTTGAACTGGATGTGATCCTCAACCAAGCTGACGGATACATCCGATCGCTTGAGGTTGACCTGGCTGGTCTACGCAGATACACGATCGTCCTTGGCGAGGAGATTGACCAGACGAGGAAGGAAGATGCTTGCAACCATTTTAAGCTAAGGGTGCTCTAAGAGGAAAGGGTTCTAAGCAAGAACAGTTGTCCCACCTTGTGGGGGAAGTTGGAGGAGGCGAGGAAGCGCTGCTATGAACTAGCTGAGGTCGCGGCGAACGCTGTTGAGGCAAGTCATCACTTGGTGCTTGACCTGTAGGAGAAAAGGGGGGGAATTGGAGAAGTTGCCTAGCCGACATGCGGCGATGAAGAAAGACCGCAACGGGATGGACAAAAGGCAAAGCAAATTGACAGATTCCATGCTTCACCTTGACAGGAGGGTTAAAGCTCATGATAAGTGTATCAAGGAGCTGGAGTCTAAGTTGGCCACTTCCGACGAGGAGGTTATTCTTATATCCCCTCAACTCCTGGCAGCCAAGTTTGTTCACAACCGGGCCTTTAGCTACTGCTAAGGTGTCGGCTTGGAGAGGTTGAGGGCCTTCTTGATGGCGAACCCTCAAACTGACTTGAGGACACAGAACCTTGAGTCTTTCAAGCCTGACCCTGCCTCTCGCCTATATGTTGATTCTTGTGGGAGGGATACGATGCCTGATGCGTTCCCGGCCTCGACTCCTCCAGCTCCCTCAACTCCTCTTGCCTGAACAAGGTGCCTCTTTCTTGGCCGTACTAGTAATCATTTTTGTTTTGAGTAAATTGACATTTTTTTCTCTCTTGGCTATACTAGCCATTTGTGTTAGACTGATATTTTGAGTAATGCACATTTTCTCTTGTGTTAATTGATTGTAATAATTGCCTCTTAGTCTTTTGTTTTGTACGTTTTGAGTTTCAAGCATTTGAAATTCTTAACACATTTATGGGTGTATGGCAAGGGTCATGCAGTCTGAGGACTTGCGTGCCCTATTCCTCACCGTGAGTCTAAGGACTCAACATTGGTGGGCAGGGGTCACACAGTCTGAGAACTTGCGCTCCCTATTCCTCACTGTGAGTCTAAGGACTCAACATTGGTGGGTGAAGGTTGTGCAGTCTGAGGACTTGCATGCCCTATTCCTCACCGCGAGTCTAAGGACTTGACATTGGTGGGTGAGGATCCCACAATTTGAGGACTTGCACCTCCTACTCACTACGGTCTAAGGACTCGATATCGGAGGTGCACCATACCTTCACTATCATGAGACCATTCTGCCCAGTAGGATTGTGACCCCCCAAATTCCGCTTGGGATCGAACGGACATTTGAAGTGTCGAGACATGCAACACACGATTACTTGCCCCCGTTCATGACATATATGATGAAATGTTCCTAACATGCATCTAGCATTATGCAATATTCGCAGCGGATAATTTTTTTCTCTTTTTTTTTTTTAGGAATACTATGCACCAAACTGAAAGTATCCCAAAAACTTAAAACATATTTCATACAAAAGGACATACTAAATAGCTGAGATCATAACACTAGTCCAAAATGGCTATGATCAAAAGAGTACTGGAGATGCAACTCCATAGAACATGTATTAATTTAAGTAAACTACTATATTAATAATGACGCCACTCCGTCACTCAGTCGATCGTGTCCAGTTGGTCGAATTTTGGTTCTTCTTCAGGTCCTGTAATAAGATCTACCATTCGGGTGGGAATAGTAGTTGGGACTACCACAATGAGATTTGATTACAAATCTCAGTAAGTGAACAGAAAACCTTCACACAGGCTAATGATGCATGAATGGCAGTAAAAGCATGAATGCATAATTAAAATCATAAGTAATCATAGCATAACTTGGCATACCACATAACCTAACTGACATAACTTAACTAAAGCGTGAACTAAACTTCACTTGCTTAAACTGAACTGGACTTCAACTGAGACTTGACTTGACATGAACTTGATCTGAAACTTGACTTAACATAAACTTGATCTGAGACTTGACTTAACATGAACTTGATCTGAGACTTGACTTAACATGAAATCATTTTCTTTATCTGCTTAAACTTATCTTTTTTTTGGATACTACATGGGTTCCCTAGAACCATGTGTCCCTACCGATTACCGCATCACATCACAGGTATCTGCACCAGCTGTGAGTGCGTTATGACTGGTATCTGCACCCACCGTATGTGCCACACTCTATGTGGTCCCCATACCTCGTGTGCCATACTCATGATGGACCCCACGAGAACTGAAATCTGTCTGGTATCTGCACCAGCTGAAATGTGGCTCCATCGGCATTAGAGCCTGGCGCGCTCCGGTGACCAGCTAGTTAGGCCCCGGCCGCTACCCGTTGACTATATTTCGTCAACTCAGGGAATTTCACACCTTATTAAAGACTCCAGCGTGAACAAAGGAGTTCCACTAGGATATTACCCCATCCTAACACTTAGGGTCGTGATTGACATGACTGTTCTCGAAATACACAAACTGTATTTGAGACGAAACGTGACTAGAGTACGAAAGGACAGAAATCCTGACGTAACACAACATGACTTGAACGTAACTCAAAAGATATGACTTGCTTGAAATAGAAACATTTCATAACATGACATAACATATAACAGGCAACACACTTAACATGGCATACTTGCAATGTATAACAATACGTGACAGAATATCTTGTGTAACAAATGAATAACTCGTGACAGAATAAATTCTGTGTAACAGATAATTATGTAATGGCTTGGCATGACACATGTTATAACATACATACATACACTATAGTTCCTTTACTTATCACTCATACACATTAAACTGCTAGTAAGTTAAAAGCTAACTTACCTCGGTCTTCGCATTTTCTAGACAAAACTCAAGCGCGATCACGAGGAGCTGAAAGTAATGATTTCTAAACGTTAGAACTTAATCACTAGCAATTAGAAATATGGAAAAATTCCAACTTAGAGTAAAATTACCATTTTACCCTTTACATGTGGGAAAATGACCATTTTACCCCTAACTTAAGGATTTTGCATCCTAACTCCAAAAATTATCAAAATTTACATACCTCATGTAAATTTTGTCCTAAGCTCAAATATCAACTCAGAAAAATTTAAAACTAAACACAACCATTAAAACTCTATAGGGCCGAAATTTTGCATAGGCTATTTCCTTTGATTTTTGTTTCTAACTTGTTTAGATCAACCTCTTGATCCATGACTTATAAAGAGGTGATCTTCAAACCAAAACATAACATGGTTTAAAAATGTGTCCTAAAACAGATCCAAGCTTCAAACTCAAGATCACATGGTTAAAAACCAATCAAAACATAAATTTAGCCAAGAACATCATCACTTTGGCCTAACTGAATATCTCCTTGCATAAAATTTCATATACTCGAAACTAACATCAAATATACTCAAAAAAACATTCTAACATGTATATAAGAGGCTTAGGATCCTCAAATAAAAATATCAAAGCCATTGGATTAGGATTAAACCATAAAAGATTTAAACTTTCTCAAAACAGAAACTGTTTTTCCTCTTCCAGTTTCTAGGTTTCTAGATCTAAGAAAAGCTTTCACCAAAACTTTTAAGCATGCAACAAATCTTCAACAAATAATCATATACATATGTTAACAGTACTCCATAAAAATCTCGGACCAAGATCTATCCATTAGCTTGGTCAAAAACTCCAAACTACAACACACTCTCCAGTTTATCGCCCAGATTAACCTTTCTGGGGTTTGAATAACTTTTTACCGACCAAATGATCTCCAAATGGAACAAATAAGATATCCACGTAAACTAGACTCGAAAAGGAAAACTTTTATGAAGGAAACTTTGTGAGAAAACACTTATAAAATCATCGAATAAGGCGTTCAACAGAGACCAGAAAAACTGCCCGTGAGAGTCTTTTGTGTTTTGTCAAAGAAAAGTGTAAAGGAGTCTCTTTTCGTGGGAAGTGGACTGGAGAGACTCTAACATAGGTTATGGAAAGTGATAGGACTGAAAGAGAGCTTGAGTGTTGGCCTTTTCTTCCCCAAAAAATCAGCCCAAGATCTTTTCTCAAGATGAAGTGTGAGAGTAAAAGAGTGAGGTGGCCCTTTAGATATTTTTCTTCAAAACCTTCTAGAATCTCTTTTGGAAGATCTATTCAGCCAAGTGGGGGTGCAAGCTTAGTCAAGAAGCAATGCTAATGAGACCAAATTCGTTGGCCTTAATGGGCCTAAACCGAATGGGCCTAAATTTTGGAGTTTTAAGAGGGTTTGAGTTGCTATCAAGCCCAAATCCAATATCACTTGGCGCAATCAATTTTCCAAGGTTAACAAGGTTGAATAAAGATATTCTAACATAAATTTGAAGAATTAATAGCATGTGGAAGTAATTTAATCAAGCGATTAAACACAATGCTAGAAACTGATTCGTTTAGGTTTTGGAGGTCAACTTTATGGTTTGAATAAAACCGTTTAGGATATCGATTTCAACCATACTTTTGGTTCTCAGTTGGATTCCAACTATATAGGATTTTGCTAGGGTGGAAATTCTCCTTGGTTTGGCACAATTCGATTGGTCGATGAAATAGGGTTTTTCCTTAGGTGGCATGATCTCACACATTGATTCCTTCAAATCCATCAAACGTTTCTCATAGTGCCAAGTATCTAATACTATTCAGTATGTGTGGTTAAGATCCTGCCAAGTGTCCAAATAAAACTTCTCTAATCTAATTTGGACATTGCACACTGTGATTTTGAAACACTGCAATTGATGTGCATAACGAGGTTACTATTCATTCTGGAAAAGTGAATTATAAACTTAGCACTAAAAATTCTTAAATATTCATATTAACCTACGATGAAAATCGTTAACCAAAATTCAACCTCGAAGTGCCCCTAAAAATAATTTCATAGTTTCAAACAGACGTTTCGTCCGAAAATATGAAAATAGACTTATTGCGCCATAAAATCTTAAATAATCAACTGAGTCTAATGGCGCAGACCATAATGCATTCTGGCACTTATAACTATCTCAAATAATTAGAATCGCATTTCTAGCCCCATAGTGAGTGATAACACAGACTATGTTAACAGACTAAAACCTATGCGATTGGTCGATTCGTGAAAACTTACGGAGTTTTCACGAGGTTCCTAAAGCCAATAGAAATTCCACCTTTGAATTTCTAACGGGCTGTTACAAGGATTAATATGGTAACTGTCCTAGATCAAAAATATTTATCCCTAAGAAAATAGCAAGATATTTGATATGTTTATCCTCGATATGTTATTACTTTCGTATTGAAATCATATCCCATAAAAGACCCCAAGATTTGGAGAAGGGTTGAACTATCTTTATCAACAACAATCCACCTCTATATAAATGACCAACGTTAGCAGCCCAAGGTAACAAATTCAGACCCCTCATTGTAAGGCAATACACGCATATTTCTAACTTAGGTATTGTTGCACCAGGCACATCGGTCTACCCTTTTTATTTGTTGCAGGTTAGCAGTCGAGATCAGTTGACGGTGACACACATCCAACGAAGATATATAAAAGCTCAAAATGTACAAGTCTTGCGTAAACTTTTTATAAAAAAGGGGTCCCACCATGAAAAATGTGAAAGATTTACTTTTTCTTTATAGAGCCCACTTTTTTACAAAGGATTGCGCAATGCTTATATATTTGGAACTTGAAAAATGCTAGTATGNCCTGTCATCTTCAAAATGTTTGACATATTGAAAGTCTTTGTCACCCATTAACGCAAAGGCTTTTTTACACTCTTGGGTCATCTCCAACATAAAGAAGGTTGAGTTCCATCTTTTAGGAACATCAAGATAAAGGTCTTTCTTGCATTCAATACCTCTAGGCCTCACAACAACCAAAGAGCTTTTATCCCAATCAGATTGATTACAAATAACATAATGATAGCTTATGAGATATTACACACTATGAAGACAAGACTCAGAGGAAAAGATGGAAGTATGGCAATGAAGTTAGACATGCCAAAAGTTTATGATAGAGTAGAGTGGCCTTATCTTGATGTTGTGTTGAGGAAGCTTGGGTTTAGAGAGAGATGGATAAAATTAATTATGGAGTGTGTGAGATCTATATCATATACAATACTTGAAAATGGGAAGCCAGGAAAAAAGATTATACCATCAAGGGGCTTGAGAAAAGGGGATCCACTATCCCCTTTTCTATTCATATTATGTGTTAAGGGCTTGACCTCACAAATCAATTCAGTAGAGAGAAATGGAGATTTAAGGGGTTTAGCAGCAATAAAGGGGAGGAACTAAAACAAGTCACTTGTTGCTTGCCAGATGATTGTATTATTTTTTGCAAATCAAAAGTGGCTAAATGGAATAGAACACAACAGGTGCTTGATTTATATGGAAGATCTTCTAGGTCGATATTGAACAAGTAGAAAACATCTTTAGTTTTTAGTACAAATTTGAGTGCAGCAGACAAGACTCATATTCTCCAAGCTGTTGGTTCAATTGCATAAGAGTGTTATGAGAAGTATTTAGGTTTGCCTGCTATTGTAGGTAAATCAAAGTATAAGACATTTAGATGCATAAAAGAAAGGATTTGGAAGAAGTTGAATAACTAGAAGAATCTTTTTCAATCACAAGTTGGAAAGGAGGTTCTAATTAAGGCTGTCCTACAAGCTATTCCAACTTACTCAATGAGTGTTTTCAAATACCAACAAAACTATGCAAAGAAATTACTTCTAGATGCAAAGATTTTGGTGGGGTTATAAACAAAATGAAAGAAGGATTCAATAGAGACGTTGAAATAGAATGGGGTTTCAAAATAGCAAGGTGGGATGAGGTTTCGAGATATGGAGTGTTTCAACAAATCATTGCTAGCTAAACAGTGCTGGAGGCTTGTTCACAATCAAAACTCAGTAGCTGCAAGAATAATGAAGGAGAAGTATTTTAGAAGAGGGGATTTTTTAGAATAAAAAATTGGTAACGGACTATTCTTGGTCTGGAAAAGCATAAATAATTCTCTAGATTTGCTTAAAGTAGGACTAAAGTGAAGGGTGGGAAATGGAAAGAAAATCAAGACTTGGGGAGAAAAATGACTGCCCTAACCAATCAACTATTTTTTGATTTTTTCTCAACCTCTAACACAACATCTATCTTATGAACTAGAGTTGCTGAGTTTTTTTATAAGACTTCAAAATGATGGAAGGAAGATTTAATTGTAGAGAACTTTTTGATAGATGAAGTTGCAGAGATATGTACTATTCATTGTTAGTGAGGTAGGAGCCGAAAATAAATTGATATGGGAATATTCAAGAAATGGCATCTTTATTGTGAGTAGTATGCCTACCATGTGGAGCAATATAGGAACAAAATTGAAAAGGGGGAAATCCCCTATGTTGATTTGAAGAGAAGAGGTTGGAAATCATTACAGGCTTTAAATGTTCCAGGTGTGGTTAAAAATTTTCTTTGGAAAGCTGGTAATAACTTTCTGCCTGCAAGGAAAAATTTACATATGAAAAAAGTTATTGATAATCCTATGTGTCCTATATGTATGCATGAGGAGGAAACTACAACCCGTGTGATATGGGTCTGTCCAGCTGCTAGTGATATATGAGGGGCTGATATAAGTCCTCTTAAAAAGTGGATGATAGAGAAGATTAATTTTTTATAGTTGTGGGAAAAGCTTGTTACTAATTCGAGTCAAGATGACTTGGAGTGGGCAGTAATGACAATGAGAAAGTTGTGACTAAGAAGAAATGGACTAATCTTTGAAAATAAATTTGCAGGCCCAAGAAGTGATTCAAGCATCAAAGTTTGATTTAGAAGAATATCATGAAGCTCAACTGTTAAAGAAGAAAGGGCAAAACACTAATGTGGAAATGGAAGGTAGAGAGACAAGATGGAGGAAGGCGAATGAAAACTCTGTCAAAGTGAATTGGGATGCTTCTATAGATAAGGAAACAAAGATAATGGAAATTGGAGCGGTAATAAGAGATTCCAATGGGGATTTGTTATTATATTTATGTGTAAATAAAGAGGTTTATAGCAAATCCAATATGGCATTGCGAAGGGCAATGAAAGAATGTCGAAATGGGGTTTTCTTCCACCATTTTTTAAGGGGATGCTCAAAGCTCTAATAAATGACATAAATAGGTACTCTGAAATCTGGACAAATGTTGGTAGGGGTGTAACCGGTCTGGTTCGGTCCAGTTTTGTACAATTTTTGAAACTTAACCGGTTACATCGGTTTTGTATTTTCAAGAACCGATTCTGCACCGGTTACCCTCCGAAACCGGTATTTTCAATTTTACCAGTTCTGGTCCGGTTCAATCCAATTTTTCGGTTTTAATCAAGTGCCAATTTCATAAAAAAAAACTACTATAAAAGAATCTGTTGTATAAAAAAAATATGTTGTATAAAAAGTGATTTAATATAGTACTAGTATTAATATTAAATCACTAAGTACTGTACTAGTATAGTATTAATATTAATATAGTACTAGTATTAATATTACTATATAAAAATGATTTAATATTAATAAGTTATAGTGATTTAATATAGTATTAGTATTAATATACATTAGTATACTAATGTATACCAATTAATTAAAGTGAAATGTAATTAATAATATGTTGAAAATTTATTAGGCCTAAAAATCTAATTAATATATATTTTACATTAATAACATATGATCAAACAAATGTTCATGGTTAATATTATAATTTTCTGTTATAAATTATAATATAAAATTATTTCGTATATAATTATATATAAAAATTATATATAAAAAATATTTTATATAATGTTAAAAAATTAATTATATATATAAAAACATTGAACCGGTTCGGTCCTGGAAATGCTAGAACCAGAACCAGACCGGTTCTATCTGATTTGTGGAATCATGGAACTAGTCCCGGACCGAACTGGTCCAAAACTGGACCAGCCGGTCTGGTCCAAGCCGGTTTTCCATTTTAAACTTTCCCCCTTAAGTGTTGGACAAGTTGTCAATGATGTTAAATATTGTAATGACCCGGCCCAATAATTCTAAGGTTGGACTATTGGGTCTAAATTATATTTAATGAATCATATTGGATAAGCCCACGAACTATAAATTATTAAGGTTGATTAGAAGTTTTAATTAGGCTTAATAACTAGGTTAAATCCAATTTAATATTTATTGAACTAGTTAGACTCATTTTAGAATTTAAAGATCCGCCATTAGAAGTTTATTTCAATTTAAAATCATCACTGATTGAAGTTCGCTACACAATCTCAGACATTCCCAATCCTACATTAAATGAACTACTAGAGTATGCTTTTAATTTAAAAAATACTAGGATTACAATTCTAGAATCCTCTTCACCTTAAAATTCCTAAACCCAACCCATACCATCTAATAAATAGAGTCTCATGCACTATACATGCACCTACCTCTTCAAGCCTGGACGTTTTGTTTCTAGCTCTTTTTACCTTCAGCATGTCGTAGCCTCATCTCCCCTACAATGAAACACAGCAAGGCCACCATCGTTTTCCTCCCTCCTAATCACAACCAACGTCATCTCTCTGTCGCACCATAATCAATTTTGTGTCAGAAATTTCAGGAAGCAACACTACAAGGTCAGTAGTTTGATCATAAATTAAGATTAACATACGTTAACTAGTTATATATATTATCACTAAAGCCAGTTCTTTAGAAGTCAATGTTTATGTATCACGCATGTCATGATATTTGTAAACACATCATTCATCATAATTCATGATCATGTTTCATTCCGCACATTATAGTTATGTATGTATTATGCATCTCATGTTGTATAAGACACGTAAATTTTTATAAAATCAAGTGTAAGATAACGATCAGATTAATCAGATGGCCATTCAAATGCATGGTACCATTTCAGACAGAGTGGATGTGCAAGCCATGGACTCAAGCGTGGTCCACTATAGTATTTTATCATATTAGATCAGTGGTTCTCCTTGTGGCCACAGGATGTGGGATCGGTGCACAATTTTGCACACATGATTAAGTGTGTTAGTCAGTCGGACAAGTCAGTTAATCCAAATAAGCCAGATAATTCAGATCAATCAATATACCATAAACATTTTCAAGTCATGCATGTCATCAGCATATTTATGAACAATCATGATTTTAATTCTCAGCATGAAATATTTTATGAAAACCTTATGTTAGGTCTATTTACGTTATGATGTGTTTCTTACTGAGTCATCAACTCATTTTAGTTGTTTTTATGTTTTTAAACCACCACATGTCAGAATATTTATGAAACTTGATCCAGGGAGGCGTGAGAGAAGCCTAAATCATGTATACAGATTTTAAGGGTGAGTTTGGATGTTGAAGTGAGTTGAGTTGAGATAATAAAATATTATTAGAATATTAGTTTTTAATATTAAAGTTGTTTTGGGATTTGAAAAAGTTGAATTGTTTATTATATTTTGTATTGGGATTTGAAAAAGGTGTAATGATGAGTTGAGATGAGTTGAGATGAGTTTGGATGAGTTTAACATCCAAACGCAGCCTGAGTCATGATTTTTATGGCATATATTTTGAGAAATTTTAATAAATGCTTCCGCGCACTTCCTCTTATGATTTCAGTATTTTTTTTTTATAAAGAACGATTTTATAGAATCTTTGTATCTGGCGCAATTATAAGAAAATATTTTAAAGTCAAGTTCAATAGTAGCACACCGATTCCTCAGAATTTTCTAAAAATGACTTTATTCGTAACCACGTGGAGTGGGGTGTTACAGATATATCATGAAAAGTGGCCTTTATGAAATATTAAGTTTATTAGAAGGGAAGGGAATTCTATTGCTCACCAGGTAGGAAAAATAGAACTTTCCGTGGATAATGAACAAATATGGATAGATGATGGTCCTTTTTCTATTCTAATCTATGTATTGAAGGAAAAACATTATTATGAGTTTTCTTGATAAAATGAAATCATTATTTTATAAAAAAATAAAAGTCAAGATTTGGAATTGAAAAGTATTTTGTGTTTAAATGATGTTTGGAAATAAAATATTTGAAAATATCTAAGAATACTTTAGAATACTTATATTCCTAAACGCATCATAAATGTTAGAATGTATGGGTGACGGGCCTAGAAATGCTTGGTGGATGATTATGCACTACTATAACCATAAAGGGGTTAGGATAAAGTAAGATAAGGTGGTGTTTGGTAAGAATATGCACAAAATTTCAAACCTAACTTGCAAAGTGCTAAGAATGGTCTATGCATGTAGTCTTTTTTTTATTTTTATTTTTTTATATATATAGAAAGAATAATTTTATTTCTCAACAAGTCTTACAACATATCTTGGGATACAACTGATTGAATACAAAATGAAATTTCTTCCATACCTATAAGATCCTCTTGTAGAGATAAAACTTTCCGAGCAAGAATATGAGCTACTTGATTGCTAACTCTTCTAATGTGTTAAACTGATCAATTAGCAAAGGAATTAAGCAAAGCTTTGGTGTCCTCAATTAACCAACCTGCCTGGCTCCAATCTGTGTTTGCACTTGATAAATTATTCACAAATCGTAAAGCATCTCCTTCTAATATGAGTGAATGAATGCCCATGTATTTACAAAAGTTAGCTGCCACCATAACTGCTATAGACTCAGCCACCCGTGGAGTAACATCTACATCTCTGGGAGCACAAAGAGACCCAACCACCTGCCCTCCTCCATCACGGATAATCACATCTATGCCAATCTTTCCCTTCTCCTTATTGATAGCAACATCCCAATTGACTTTAAAAACTAGATCAAGAGGCTTTATCCATCTTTTGAATCTTTTTACTGCCTTGGCTCCAAACATCCTTGGCTCCTTCACAACTCCAAAGAGCATGACCCATTAATTATGAAGATAGCTTACATATGGGACATAGATCTTCCTCCATAATCTTGCTTCTGTACAAATTAGAAAGCGTAGGTAAAGCATCTTTCTAGGCCCTCCATAAGAACATTTTAACTACATTTTGGACATTCAGCTTCCATATAAAACACCATCCTTTGTGTA